>JZKD02S1781900.1:320899-362034 GCA_000966675.3 Picea glauca | reverse complement strand
ATCATATTTTCCAATATTTTCATCATTGTTCTTGATATAACATTTACTCCCAAAGACTTTAAAATGCTTGATTGAAGCAAGTCTTCCAAACCATAGTTCATAAGGAGTCTTGTCATTGTGTGGCTTGAGATGAGATTTGTTAAGGATATGAATGACTGTATGAATTGCTTCTACCCAATATGTCTGAGGTATGTTCCTTTCATTCATCATTGATCTTTCCATTTGCTGTACTGATCTATTCTGCCTCTCAACAACTCCATTTTGCTGTGGAGTCCTTGGAATTGTGTACTCTCTTTTGATCCCATGTTTATCAAAGAACTCTTTGAATCTCCATGAACTAAACTCTCCTCCTCTATCAGACCTTACTTCCTTTAATATTTTTCCTGTTTGATTCTCAGTCAGAGCCTTAAACACTTTGAATTTTTCAAATGCTTCATATTTTTCCTTCAAATAGGAAACCCATGTTAGTCTAGAATAATCATCAATAATCAACATAAAATAATTTTCTTTTCCTGTACCTTATTTCCTTGATGGTCCACATAAATCCATATGTAATAACTAGAGAGGTTTTTCTTTTGAAGGAAAGTTTTTAGATTTGAACTAAGTGCGAGTAAGCTTTCATATCTGGCAGGGTTTACAAACAGAGTCGTATGGCTTTGATATCTTCGGAAGAAATTTTACTTCTCCATTGTTTCCGAGCTTGATTATATGATCAAAATTTAGGTGTCCAAGTCTCCTATGCCACAACCAAATTTCATCATACTTGCTTAAGTGGAATTCTTCTTTTTCTTCTTTTAACACATAGACATTGTTTTTTGTTCTTATCCCTTTTGCAACTAGTTGTCCTGAATTCACAGATTTTATTCTACAGTCTTTAGAGGTAAAAACAACTTCACATCCTCGGTCACATACTTGACTGACACTAAGAAGATTATGTTTCATACCTTCTACAAACAACACATCTTGAGCTTTCCCTTTTCCATTACTTAAACTTACCACTCCGTTACCTTTTATTTTTCCTGGTGCATCATTTCCAAAAGTTACATTCCTTGATTTTCTTTCACTTACAGTTAGAAACTTACTTTTGTCTCCAGTCATATGTTTGGAAAATCCACTGTCAATATACCAGGGATTATTTTGTCTTTGGGATGATAACACTAGTCCACACTTGTCATCTGCTTTCTTCTTCCAAACCTTGACATTTTCAGCAGTGGGGATCAAATCTAGCTTGTAATTCTTTAAGCGACAATTTGCAGCTTTATGTCCATAGTTATGACATATGTAACATTATGGTTCATTAAATAGAAGATCATTGTGATTGTTATGCTCATAACTATTGTTATGTTTAACCTGCATCATTTTCCCAGCCATCGCATGATTTATAGTTTGAGGTTGTTTGTTGCTTGGTTGTCTCAATCTTTGTTGTGGAAGATGGTTATTCGTTGAATATCTTTATTGTTCATATCTAAATCTTAAAGAATAGTTTATAGCTTTGTGACCAAAATTAGAGCAGAGAAAACAATAACCATAGAAAAAACCTTTGTACCTTGAAAAATTATGTCTTCTTTGAGGAGGTCGATTTCTTTCATGCCGATAATCTCTCTGATCTACAGATTCGGTTTTGGTACTTTTTCTTTCATTCCTTCTTAGTGGTTGATTTTCTTTCTTTGTTTCTGCAGAGTGACTGTTGTCAATGTTTGAGGATTTGACAAACTTGATAGGTTCTGTATTACTTGGATGATCACTACTTGATCCTTCTTCATACCCCAATCCAACTTTCAACTTTGGGTTTCTTTGCTGATTTACAATGGAGGTTAATCCTTCTGAGGCTTTAATACTTGGTAGATTTTGGTGATACAATCCCTTAAACTTCTCCATTTCTTTTCTGGTTTTTACTATCTCTTCTTCTAATGCTTCACACCTCGCTTTCTTCTCCGACAACTATTGTTTTAGTATGTCTTCTATTTTCTTTGCCTCTTCTAACTCCACTTTTAGTAGAGAAAAATTTTCATTGGGTTTTTCACCATTCATTTTAAACTGCATCAACAATTGTTTTTGTTTTATCTTTTTACATCTGAGTCTGTCAATTTCTTCCAAAGAACTGATTAATTCACCTTCCATATCCACCACATCTTATTCATCATCCATTTCACCTCCTTTGTGCTCATCATCAAGATATCCCATATCCATAAGCATAAAATCATTCACTTTGTCTTCACATGATAAATCACTATCTATGTCTTCTGAGGAATTGTCATTATTTGCACACAAACTTTTCTTTTTACTATATTTCTTGAATTTTTACTTCTTTTCATCATCGGAGTTTTGGTCCTTTTTCTGATGGGGACACTTAGATGCAAAATGACCTATCTTACCACAGTTAAAAAATTTGAAGGGAAGCTTGCCTTGATAGTTTCCTGATCCTTTCTTTAACCTTCTCACAAATTTTGCCTCAATATCATCTAAATCTAAATCAATATTCTTGTCTTCTTTAAAAGATGCTTCTCTAGTAATGGATTTATCTTTGTTGATCCTCATTTCATATGCAGTTAAAGTTCCTAGGAGTTGATCAATGGACAAAGTTTTAAGATCATTTAGTTCTTCTATTGCAGAGACTTTTGGATTAAATTTATCAAGCAAAGATCTTAAAATCTTCTGAACTAAAATTGATTCTTCAAACTTCTCACCAAGAGCCTTCATGACATTCACAAGTTCTTCAACTCTTAAAAATACTTGCTAATTGTTTCATCTTCATTCATCTTTAGTTGTTCAAACTTCAACCTAAATGTTTGAAGTTCGACATCTTTTACTTTCTCATTTCCTTCATAGCTGCTAATAAGTTTATCCCACATTTCTTTGGCAGTTTGAAGATGCATCACCTTTACAAACTCGGCTTCTTCAAGTCCATTCAAGATAGCATTCATTCCCTTAGCATTAAAGCTAAATTCTAACTTATCATCCTTGGAAGCCAGCACACCATGCTTTGTATATCCAGTCTCTACTACATCCCAAACATCAGCACCTAAGGTCATTAGGTATGTTCTCATTCTAACCTTCCAAAAGGAAAAAATTGTTCCATCAAATAGAGGAGGCTTACTGGTTGAAGTCCCTTCATGACTTGTCATGTTTAAGCTTACATATCTACCTTTAAATAAAAATAATCAGATCTGATACCAATTGTTGAAATTACTAAGACAACTGAGGGGGGGGGGGTGAATCAGTTGGTACTGTGCTTAAACAATATTAAGTATATTAAACAATTTTTAATCTTTCATCAAGTGACCATGAATATTATACATCATATGAAAAACATAAATAATGAGCATCAATCACACATAAGATATACACAGAGACAGATTTTCATGAGGAAACCGATAAAGGGAGAAAACCTCTTCTTATTTGAAATGATAGGCAGTCTTTTAAGTTCTGTACATCATCTATGTTTGAGCACCAACTCAAAGTGAGGCTACTACCTCTGTTTTACAAGCTCCAACTTGTTTGAGAGCACCAATTCTATGGTTTCTCTAGCACCCACTAGAAGGAACCACCAACTCCTTGAGTGTTTCAGCATTGACTGGATGGAAGCACCTACTTCCACTTATACAAGCACCAACTTGCATATAGAAAACTCTGTGTTTTCCCAAGCACCACCCTGCCACCCTGTTTTCTATCCACAACTAGATGGAAGCTATAACTCCCAATATTCAATCACCAAATCGAATATCAGAGGACCACAGTCGTCCCTAGCACCACCCTTCCTCCTTGATTATAAATAAATGATTGAATAACCAACAATACAGATAAATCGATTCTTACCACTTCTTCTCTATTCTATAAATCTGGTCTACTTCTAATTGTTCTGCAATTCTTCTCTTCCTCTGTCTATTTTGCAATTATGCTCTGCTTCAAGATGTTCTACAATTCTTCTCTTGCTTTCATCTATTCCTCATCTGTTACTCATCTCAGAGTTTTATCTCACACTGTGCATACTGTAATTTTCCCTTTCTTACAGTTCAACTCATTTTTCATTCAGAACAACCAACCAACCACAGTCATTGTGTCTCCATTTTATCCTATACCACCTATTCAGTTACACCTTGAATCTCCAAGAAAACGCATCAGCAACTAAATCGCCATCCGTCTAAGAATCATGATTCATTTCTGCTAATTGAATTGTAACCGATCGATTACCTGTGAGGTGAAACAGTAACCCTTCAATCAAGTTTCCAATTAACCAACATCGTTGGATTAAATCTGCAGGATTTTTCATTTATCTCATATTCCCACTAGCTGTGACCGAGCACTAAATAGAATTTTAATTTCATGATTTCGCATCTCGGCATTCCTGTGATAAAGGGTCTCTACACTCCAAGTTGCAATTTCCGAAACTCCGAGATGGAGATTAACACCGCTAGCTTCTTCCCCTGAAGTGACCACCGACGGTGACCATAGGCTATGCCAAAAGGCGCTTCGTATTTCGTGAACTTATGAACTTTATCGAGCCCGATCAACGGTCGAGATCTCCAATGATCCGACAGTCCACATCTCATCGCGATCTCGCATATCGTGATTCCTTTGATGAAGGATCTCGATACTCCAATTCACGATCACCGAGACTTCGAGATGGATCTTAACACTGCTAGCTTCTTCCTCCATCTTCCACAGATGTAACCACTGGCTATGACCACAGCCTTATTTGAAAACGCATTTCGCACTTTCGCATCTCGGGTATTCTGTGATGAGTCCTCTCGCTTCTCCATGTCACAAACTCTAAAATAGAGATTGCCTTCTCTAGCTCTTCTCTCTAGCTCTCGACAATGTAACCACAAGATATGACCACTCGCCAATCAAACGAGCACTTTGCTCCTTTGACTTTCCAGTCAGCGAAACGATGATCTTTCGCCATGTGTCCTATGGAACCAACGGTCTAGATATTTTTTTGATTTCACAACTTCACGAGGCTTCATCATGCTTGATCAACGGTCCACGATCTCGATGATTCGACGGTCTAGATCTTTTCGTGATCTCTCATATCGCGAGTTCCCACACCATGCTCCATTGACTCCTCCAAAGTGCAAGTTAGTGAAATTCCAATCACTTGCCACATGTCCTATGACTCCAATGGTAAGGATTGTTATCGTGATCTCGCATATCACGAGTGTGAACCTCTTTCCTTTGTATTTCCCGATCTGCAAAACTTCGAAATGAAACCTTTGTCGTGCTTTGACTGTTTTCCTCCTTTTGAGCTTACACTGCTGATCTTGCCATTATCGTTATGCTACTGATCATGCTGATCTTCGCCACCAATGAAAAACATGCATACTCTGCCTCTGTCTAAAAAACATGCCAACAATTTTGTTGTGCACAATTTTTTCGATAGGGAAAATATTAGTTCGCACTCCTTAAGTCTCTCTCCCATGTCAAACATTGGTGGGAAACTTACTGTGAGAAAATTTCCACAGAGGAATCGAGAATGTTCAAGGCCGAACCCACTTGGGAATCCTTTATGACTCTCGACCATGTAGTGTCATTGTTACTATGGGGGATCATATGTACAAGATACTAGAGGTATTTTCGACTATTGTTTTGACACAACAATGCAACTAATTTCTCTCTCGTACGGAAATTTTTATCTTCTTCTCGCTTCAATCCCCCTCTATCCAAAAAAAGAAGGTCGAATTTTTTTAATCAAATCATAAAGATTCATTTTTCACATAGTCATCTCATGCAGTGAGATTGGTTAAAAAGGTCCAAACCCTCCAACATTAGGTTCACAACAGCCTTCCATAATCCAAGTAGCACAACGTCTCCAACAAGGCAAGCAACTCACCAAGGTTCATATTCAACAAATGCTTTCCCATCTCCGATGAGAACTTAACGCAATGGATACCATTGCTTCCTAAGGGGGGAGGATTGATCCAGATTGATGTTGGTGGTCACCCACCTATTCAAAATGGCTTGCATTCAATTTTAATCATTAGCAGCTATTTCCTATATTTTCAAGTCCTAAACTTCCGGGGTCGTTTTGAGGCCCTAAACATCGTTTTTGGATCTCTCCATAGTCACACTACAAGTAAATTTAGATTGTGATGAAACAATGTGTATTCCTCATATATACCTTTCCAACGCGATCTTGTGCACCTAAAATGAAGATCATATGCTAAATTTATGACCTTGGGAAATTGTTGTTCCAACTAACCCCATCGAGGGCCCACATGACTTTTGGAGCTTCATCTTCACATTGGGGTCGCAAAACTTTTGGATTTTCATCTTCTCGGGGATAGATTTTTGGATGTTTATGGTTTTTCCATTTATGTTAAAAATTCCTTTCGAGCCTCATTGTACTCATCTTCTCTTGAATGAGCGTAGCCATCACATCTCTTCTCAGAGATAAGCTACCACCATTTTAGCAAGTCTTTCACTTTGTAATTTTACAGTTCTGTATATTTCACTCATTAATAGAAATTGTGTATTACTATATATATATATGTCTCTTGTTATATATATCTTATATATCTCTGTTACATTATTGGATCTCTTGCAATATCTCGATATATTTCTTTATTATATCTTCTCTCTCATTTCGTGTTCAAACTAATCTAGATTAGTACCACCCTATATCCTATATGTGCCACTATATCAATCACTCCACTAATATCAACTAAACCTAGATCCTAGAGTGATGTATCCACATCTTTATTATACTCAGTCCCCCAATAAACTAGTGCATATACTTCCTTGCTGGATGGTACACAAGTAATTTTCTTAACTACCTCCTCTGTAGCTAAGCCTTGTGCCAAAAGAAACAGCTCATGATCCCTGTAATGAAAAACAAGTGTGTGGTAAAAACCATCTATGTCAAATATCTCCTCAAACCTCTGTAACTATGAATGCTTCTTGTGGGGAATAATCAAAAGAGGATCCTCCCTCGGATCATGTGTTCCACTCATGCCCTCACGTGTCACTGTTGCCAAATATGATGGAGTCTTTGTTGCTGTCAACGATGAAGAGCATGCCAAACTAATATGGTAACAAAGCTCCTCAATCTCCATTTCCTTGTCTTTAGTGAACTTAAGAGAAAATTCCATATCCATGAAAAAATACAAATAATCGAATTTGTTCTTCTCTAGTGACTCTTTGATGATGCACAATTAGGTACTAGTGACTCCATATGCTAATCCCTTTTTCCTCTCTTCCATCAGGGTTTTCCACATAAGGTCTTAAATAAATTTATGAGCACCATCTGCCCTTGTCAACGCCTACACAATCAACTCCAACACTGCAAATGCCCCTGCAACCCACTGTAACCCTCACAGATCTGAACCAAGTGTCCCACTGCCACCAAAAGACCCTCTTACAGAGATCCTTGTGGGATGAGGCTGGGAATCAAGTGGGGACTCGTGGGACCATTTGGTTTCAACCAATGAGGATGCCTTCATAAAACCTCCTGCAATAATTTCCATTCCACAAATATCCTTGTGGGACAAACCTATGAAACTAGAATGGATTCACAGGACCCTTGTATTCAACCAATGAGGATGTATCTAACAATATTCATTGAAACCCTCCTGGCACCCACAAGTATGGGATTGACCTCCTCCAAAAAGTTTCACAATCTCTTGCACGATTTGATAAATCTACAACTGAATACAAACCCCAAACTGAAGCTCCAATGGAAATCTTGGATGGATTCCCCTCTTGTTCAGCTAGGGTGCATATTGCACCATTGAAACTAAACTACAAAGGTGAAAGGGTTTTTCCAAACCCTAACAAAACAATGGCTCCAAGAGAACCCCAAAATGAGATATCAAATCATAATTCCAAAGTGAGGCTCTATCCCTCCTTTTATCCTTTTTCCATTCCTTTTAGAACTTTCCCCTTTTTGACTGAATCAAATATTACCCTTATTCCCCTTTTACTTTTACTTTAATATTAAAAGTCACTTTAATAATGGTTAAGTAACTTATTAATCTAAATGTACTTTATTTCCTTAATGTCACTTTAAATACATAACATCTCCTAACTAAGAAACATTAAATAACCCCTTTTGACATCCTTTTTCTTTATTTATGATCCATGAGAGTTATTTCCATTGCCCAATAGGGGAGTCCAAAACTGGATATATGACACTAAGGGACATTAAATTCCCTAGAAACATTGTTTCCTCTAATATGACTAGGATTAGTCCCAAACCTTCTATGAACATTCTAATCAAAAGGGAATCCAATGTTTTTCATTGTCGGGATGCCCATAGGGATGCCAAAAGAATATTGAAATCCATATCTAGCGCTAGAACCAAGGCCTTCTCCCCACCGCTCACGAATATATATGTGGGAATGCTTACACAAGGTACACTCATGGAAGGAAATGAGGTCATTGTTGGAATTCCCTAGATGGAGAAGCCTAATATACTAGGCGTGGATAGAGCAAGAACTATATCACTAATAGATGACAAGGATGACATCATTAAGGTGCCTCATGTGAAACTTGGTGACAATATTGAGGGATATTCTATACTAAATGAAACACTCATGAATTAAATCATGTGAGGATCACTAAATAATGAAAAAGGATCACTAAAATGTCCCCTTACCCTAAGAAGTATGGGGTTGAAAGGACTAGCCAAAGGAGGGTTGAAGTTTGGTGGAGGAATTTTGTCAACCACTTCAATATATATACACTTTCTCTCCTCAAAATATTTCTCAGGTTCTACATTGTTTGTAGTGGACAACAACATTTTCTTAACAAGTGGTTTATATTCCTCCTCAGGAGAAATTCCTCTTTAACTACGGGACCGACAAAGTGGTTCGTCAACCATGGTGAATGAATGTGTTATAAAAATGAAGAACAATAAACCTATGGATTACTAGACATAGAACCAAACAGAACACCCCTACAAAATCTAACCTATTTTCAAGAAAACCATTGGATAAAGGGACATTTCAAAAACCAACCTTTAGGGGATGCCAAGTTCCCAAATCCTGACTAGTAAAGTTGTGAGAGATAGTTACGATAACCTTCTTGCAACGTGTTAGAAAAACATGATCACGGAGCAATAAAATAAAATAAAATGCAGAAATAAAACACAGAAGATACACAATAAAATAGAGACACAGATATATGTGGTTCACCCAGTGTGGGAGACGCCCACTAGATAAATTTCTAGGTCCTTCATTTTTATTATCCAACAAATGAAGGGATACAACCTACAACACACCCGCTGAAACTTCCTCTTCTTTCTCTCACAATATCCCATGTCGGAATACAATATTTGCAATGATGCATAGCTACAATACATTTCCCTCATAAAAGAGGGTTTCCTTCTAGGGAAAAAACATCTAACATAACTTCTATTGTCATATCTACGACCTTATAATGAACGTTCCATATTTACTATGAAAGTTCCTTTGGGGGCACCCAATTAGGGAACGTTGTCCCCCGAACCCCCATCGAGGGCCCGCTTGCCCCCAGACCCCCTAGCCGGAGGGATGATCCCATCGGACCCTACAAGGGGGGAAATCCCCCCTGCAATCCCCCTACGTGAAGGGGTGTACAATGTTACTGGGTGTATAGTCTTCATGGGGTATAAACATAGCTAAAAACAAATACCCTATGAAACAAGAATATAATCAGGCTACACAACCAACAATATCTTACTTGGAGACTAATCATAACAACTCGACTGTTGTTGTACATGCTAGACTATACTCCACCTTGCACCTAGAAAATTTCTCATCTTCACTTTCATTCTTGAAGACCAACTGAAACTGAGAAGGAACTTCGTTTCTCCCTGGTTACTCCCTTTGTTAACATGTCTGCAGGATTCTGGCTAGTGTGTATCTTTTCCAACTTCAAATGTCCTTATTCCATGATAGATCATATGAAATGGTACCTTATTTTTATATGCTTAGTCTTTGAATGAAAAGATGAGTTATTTGTAAGATGAATGGAACTCTCAATGTCACAGTACAACCTTTTATTCTCCTGCTTATTTTCCAATTCCTTCATAAACATATGTAACCAAATCATTTATTTACTAACCTTTGTATCAAGAACATACTCTACTTATGTTTTTGAAAGTGCAACAACCTTTTGTAGTTTTGAAATCCAACTTATTGTTGTTCCACCTATAGTAAAAACATACCATGTGGTTCTCCTCCTACTATATTTATCACCTTCCATATTTGAATCAACATATCCCTCTAGAACAGTGTCTGAATCTCCAAAACATAATGCATGAGTAGAAATACCTCTCAAATACTTAAGAATCCACTTTACTGCCTCCCATTGTTCTTTACCTGGATTGTTTATATACCTAGTCAGAACTCTCGCTGCATGTGCAATATTTGGTCTTGTGAAAACCATTGCATACATAAAGCTACCAACTGCTAATGAATAAGGGACCCTGGACATGTATTATATCTCCTCCTGTGATCTGAAAATAGGAGGATGACTTTTTTTTCTATGAAAGCACCCTCTACTCCATTAAAATAAACTTCAGGACCTTGCTCAATGTCTTAGTTGTGTAAGAGAAATTATGTGTCAAGTTTATGCCTCTTTTATGTGTTTATCAGTGAGGTTTTTAAAAGGTTAAATATGTTGTTTAAATAAATACAACAACAGATATACGTTGCATCAAGTAATAACCAACAAACACTCACAACAAGAACAACATGATAAAGGAGTTCACCCCCAACTGGGCTACATCTCCTTGAGCCTCCATCAATGGACTAGGCTCTCCAGGATTAGTTTGTCAAATATTATTTTACAAAATGATGCTCAATTCAAATGGATTTAATGATTGTACCATTGGGTTCAAAATACATAAAAACCCCAAAAATGACTATTAGAAATCTGAAAATGGACCATGGCTCATTTGGGCATGACCTCTTCTACATGTGGCCTTAAGCTTCCCTGAGCTTCCTTATGGAGAAAAAACCTGTAAAAGTCCTAAAATTCCTATGAAACTTGTCCCAATGTGTTCAGAGAATAACAAATAGTCAAAAATGACTATTCAGTCACATAAAATAGACTTGGGATCATTTGAGCATGGCCTCCTTCAATGGTGGCCCTGATCTCCCTAGAGCTCCTTGAAACTTCAATGGTGTAAAACCTACAAAATAAGTCTCCAAATTATTTTGAAAACTATTCCAATGAATTCAAAACATCCAAAAACCCCTAGCTGGGCTTTTTCGGCACCTCATTTGGCCAAAAGATGAAGAAGATAGGCCTCCTTCCATTTTCCTCCTTCAAGCCTTCTGTCTCTGGTTCTCCATTTCACACCTCCTGTGTGAGTAACCTGGATTCTGGGTGTTTCCTATGCCTAAACCCAACACACACATGCATGCCCCAAAAATGCACCAAAATTTCACACCATTAGTGAACTTAGCCCCCAAATCATGGAGGTGTTGGGTGCATGGGGGGGCCATGTGGCCACGTCCCAGTGCGAATTAAGGTCTCCATTGCAATGGTCAAGAGTTTTCCAAGTGGTAGGCGATGGAGAGCGATCCATTGTGGTTTAAAAAACCATGTGCATTCCTTGGGTGGCATGGTTGTATGGTAAATGCATACGATCGGGGGCTGGGGCTAAGCCCCAGCCTGGACCCCATGCCCAAATAGAAAACATTACAACTTAAATAATATGCAATACATAATATAGTAAGAAACATGTTTTGGGTGCGTTGGTTGGGCGGACTTTTTCAAGGCTTTGCATATGCATGGAGGTCTGGGGTTCGAATCCCACGAACTCCATAAAACTTTTAAACACCCAAAACATGGTGCCACGTGGCAACCCATGTTTGGGCCACGTGGCACCACCCGATTAGCCTATAAAATGCCATGTGACCTAACATCATTCGTCCATGTGTCTGCCATTTAACTTATTTCCATGTCAGCATCAGACACTTCATCACTTCCATGTCAGCATATGTTCATGCCACATCATCACCTATACAGAATGTACAGTCAACATTTTTTTGCCTGTTTGGCAAATCGAACAGATCGCGATATCTCACTCATCCGATGTACGTTTGACCCCGTTCAAAGTGTGTTGGGTTCATGACGACGAGGCCTATGCAACCATTGGTTTTTAGGTGATTCTAAACACTTTGATTTTTGGGCTAAAATTTGACCCCTGGTCCAGATTCTGATCACACCTTCCCACTGAAAGGCTTTTGGACCCACAAAAGCTGATGATTATCTTCTTGAGCTTTAATACTCTTCTTCTTCCAAGTTCTATCAACTGATTCTACATGAAAAGTATTTTTGACAATCACCTAGGTATCTTGAAATGCCTTGCACTGCAACTGGCTATGTCCCTCAACCACTATTCTCTAGTTGTTACTGACCCATTGTTCTCTTTGTGCTTGGAAGACTACCAGCCTTCCCACTGAGAATCAAGTCTCTCATGTGAACTCTTTGGCATCAACACAATCCACTCTACAATGGATGTAAAAAAATTTCCTGCGACATCTTGTCACAAACCAAGAAAAACCATCAATCTTGAAAACAAAATTTAAACAAGACTGGAAATGATGCCGACAAAGTCTTTTGCCCTTCAAAGTACATGGCAGTTTCCTGCATAATGGTGTCATCAAAATCGACTTACAAGACGACAAACACCATTGACTAAACATAAATCGAAAAACATGATTGACACAAAATAGTCGTCAAGACAACATCGACACAAGTTGAGACTCATTTGAAACATATCGACATTCCAAAAGTCGGCATTCATGATACACAATCATGTTACAATCATGATTCACTTATAATGAACTATCAAAAAGTTCATTGTTTACACACATACAAAATCACATGCATGTTCATATCTCTTCAACTCTCCTTTAAGTACAAACACAAGTACATAAACCCAAAAACCATGTGGGTACATAAGAGCTGAAAATGAAAAATCTAAATGGTTGCAATAAGTGAGTATCATACCCCTCTTTTACATCCTCCTAGCGAAGTTGTGCAACAACAAGAATTCCTTCAAATGAATTGCATTCACATGCAAACTTGCATCATACAAGTTATGATAAACTATTGTAACTTGTCAAACTTCAACAAAAATGCATACATAAGGCTGAAAAGTGCATCTACAAACAGAAAATTGCAAGCCTTATTTATTCAAGAAATCTAACCATTTCTTACCAAGCCAAGTCAATGGTGACTTTTTTTACTGAAAATCATCTTCTTGTGAATCATCTTGACTCACATCGATGATGGAACCTCCTCTTCCATTCTTTCCAGTCTCTTTATCCATCTGCCTCTTGTGATGTGGATGAGTGGTTGGATGCAATGCCCAACATTGGTCAATGAGATGACCTCTCTTATGGCAGTGAGTGCAAATCTTTTGCATCCTCTTTTCAAGTTGCTTTTTCTTGGAAAGTTTCCTGAATGCGGTCAATCTTTTCCAACATCTTGAAACATGATGGTTATCTAAACCACAATATGTACATGGACTTTTTCTGCCATTTTTCCATGAAAAGTTATCATGCTTAACATAATAAAAAACAACTGAATTATAGGCATAAATATACCTTGAACATTCACCTTTATCGCCTTCTTGAGGAGGTGAATTTGAAGAGTTACTAGCTCTCTTTTGAACACCAACAACAGTGTTATTTTCCTCATGGCTGTCACAACTCTTTTGTTTCACACACTTGCATTCATCTTGAACACATACTTTGCATGCTCGAGGGATTGAACTTGCAACAAAATTTCTTGAACATTCACCTTTATTTCCTTCTTGAGGAGGTGAATTTGAAGAGTTACCAGATAAGACCAACAAAAATGTTTTTTTCCTCATCGTTGTCACAACTCTCTTGTTTCACACATTTGCATTCATCTTGAACACATACTTTGCATGCTTGATGGATTGAACTTGCAACAAAAGTTGTTCTAGGAACTTTTTCCCTTGTCTCCTCAACTTTGGAATTTGCTCCATCTTTCTGTTCATATCAGAGACCCCTATACTTGGGCCTCTTTTCAACAACAATAGGCTCAACAATGCCTTGTGCATGCTTGCCTAACCCTTTACATTCATAGCCCATTTTTAACAATAACTTGGACCCTATTCCTCTAGTGTGATTTTCAAAAACACCAAAGCATTCATCTTGAGAGGAATTTGAAGAAAAACCAACATTACATACCTCATGTTCATGCATGTACCTAGTAAGGGTTTCCTTTGCCTCATGGATTTGAGTCTCCATCTCATGCAACTTTTCAAGAAGCTGGTGCTTCTCCTCCTTCATGGCCATGAACTGCTCTTGAAGGAAAATGCTCTCCTTTCTATCTTCCCACATCTCTTGCACCACACCTCTCATGGTTAGAAACTCCTCCAACATCTCTTTGTCAAAGAACTTGGCTAATGAAGATGTAGGATAACTCTTACTGTTTGAAGCTTCCTCCATCTTTGCAAGATATCAAACTTCAACAAAAAACTTGCACAATAATACCAACAACTAAAACTCTAGCTATCAATGGAAATCACATGAGTAAAACTATGCTCTGATACCACCTGATCTGAAAATAGGGGGCTGACTTGTTTTGCTATGCAAGCACCCTCTACTCCATTAAAATAAACTTCAGGACCTTGCTCAATGTCTTAGTTATGCAAGAGAAATTATGTGTCAAGTTTATGCCTCTTTTATGTGTTTATGTGTCAGGTTTTTAAAAGGTTAAATATGTTGTTTAAATAAATACAACAACAAATATAAGTTGCAGCAAGTAACAACCAGCAAACACTCACAACAAGAACAACATGATAAATGAGTAGCAAGCTTGAAGGAGGAAAATGGCAGGAGGCCTATCTTCTTCATATTTTGGCCAAATGAGGTGCTGAAAAAGCTTAGATAGGGGTTTTTGGATGTTCTTAATCCATTGGAATAGTTTTCAAAGGCATTTGGAGACTTCTTTTCTAGGTTTTATACCATTGAAGTTTCAGGGAGCTCTAGGGAGCTTAGGGCCACCATTGAAGGAGGCCATGCTCAGATGATACCAAGTGTATTTTCTGTTACTGAATAATCATTTTTGACTATTTTTTATGGTTTGAATACATTGGGACAGGTTTCATAGGAATTTGAGGACTTTTATAGGTGTTTTTTCCACAAGGAAGCTCAGGGAAGCTCAAGGCCACATGTAGAAGAGATCATTCCCGGATGAGCCATGGTCCGTTTTCAGAGTTGTAATAGTCATTTTTGGGGTTTTAATGTATTCTGAACCCAATGGTACAGTTAGTAAATCCATTGGAGTTGAGAAGAAACTTGTAAAAGATCATTTGACAAACTAATCCCGAAGATCCTAGTTCATTGATGGAGGCTCAAGGAGATGTAGCCCAGTTGGGGGTGAACTCCTTTATCATGTTGTTCTTGTTGTGAGTGTTTTCTGGTTATTACTTGCTGCAACTTATATTTTATGTTGTATTGATTTAAACAACATATTTAACCTTTTAAAAACCTCACACATAAACACATAAAAGAGGCATAAACTTGACACATAATTTCTCTTGCACAACTAAGACATTGAGCAAGGTCCTTAAGTTTATTTTAATGGAGTAGAGGGTTCTTGCATAGAAAAACAAGTCATCCCCCTATTTTAAGATCAAGTGGCTCATCTGAGCATGGCCTCCTTCAATGGTGGCCCTAAGCTCCCTAGAGCTCCCTGAAACTTCAATGGTGTAAAACCTGCAAAAGAAGTCTCCAAATTCCTTTGAAAACTGTGCCAATGGATTCAGAACATCCAAAAACCCTTAGTTGGGCTTTTTGGCACCTCATTTGGCCAAAAGATGAAGAAGATAGGCCTCCTTCCATTTTCCTCCTTCAAGCTTGTTGTCTCTGGTTCGCCAATTCGCACCTCCTGTGTGAGTAACCTGGATTCTGGGCGTTTCCCATGCTTAAACCCAACACACATGCGCATTCCCGCAAAATGCACAAAAATGTTGCACTGTTAGCGAACTTAGCCCCTGAATCACGGAGGTGTTGGGCGCATAGGGGGGCCATGTGGCCACGTCCCAGCGCGAATTAAGGGATCCGTTGCAATGGTCAAGAGTTTTCCAAGTTGGAAGGAGATGGAGAGAGATACGTTGTGGTTTAAAAACCCACACGCATTCCTTGGGTGGCATGGTTGTACGGTAAATGCATACGATCGGGGGCTGGGGCTAAGCCCCAACCCGGACCCCACGCCGAAATAGAAAACATTACAACTTAAATAATATGCAATACATAATATAGTAAGAAACATGTTGTGAGTGCGTTGGTTAGGAGAACTTTGTCAAGGATTTGAATATGTGTGGAGGTCCAGGGTTTGAATCCCACGGACTCCATAAAACTTTTAAACACCCAAAACATGGTGCCACGTGGCAGCCCATGTCTGGGCCACGTGGCACCACCCGATTGGCCTATAAAATGACATATACCCTAACATCATTCATCCATGTGTATGCCATTTAACTGCTTGCCATGCCAGAATCAGAAACGTCAGCACTTCCATGTCAGCATACAATCATTCCACGTCATCACCTGTATGGACTATAAAGTCAACATTTTTTGCATGTTTGGAAAATCGAACAGATCGTGATATCTCACTCATTCGATGTCCGTTTGACCCCATTCGAAGTGCATTGGGTTCGTAATGATGAGGTATACGCACCCATTTGTTTTGAGGTGATTTTGAACACTTTGATTTTTGGGCTAAAATTTGACCCTTGGTCTAGATTCTGATCATCTTGTGTCTTGGGACACATTTCTTTGGTTAATTTGAAATGGTTGGCCAAAGGTGTACTAATTAGTTTTTCATTTTTCATTCTAAACCTCTCCGACACCTTCTCTATGTATTCACCCTAAGTGTAATACCCCAAGGACGTGCCCCAATTACATTATGAATTGTAATTATGTTTTATAGGCTCGTGAGCCAAGTTTATATAAGCTGGTGGGATTATGTGTTTATTAGGCCAGAAAGCCTAAGTGTTGAAGGCCAAGAGCCTAATTTTTTTGTACATGTAATGATGCACATTATTAATATAAAAACATCTCTGCGTGTGGATTGACCATGATGAATGAGTGATGGGGGACTAAGCTTCCACAAAGTCTGGGTAAGGGAGAGGGGGATGAAAGGTTTTGAGAAGGGCTAAGCTTAAGAGCTTAAGACCTTGGGGATAATAATTAAATATTATTCCAAAGTTGTGTAAATGTTTATGTTTTATCCTAAGTTCCTGGAAGGGGGAACATGTGAAAAATGTGGAGCATGCAGCTATAGGGAGATAGGTATCGACCTGGGCGCATGCAGTTAAAGCCAGAGAAGTAAGCCACGTTGGGGGGTTTGACCTCCCATTTTCCATCCTTCGTCTGAACTCGCGTGTGTCCATGATCGACCTCTGTTTTGGTGTTTGTTCTGGGGAATTCTTACCTGAATCATTAAGTCTCTATGTAGGATCTCTGTACACCCTCACGCATCTCTGAAACTAGAATCATGAACCCATCCTCTGTTGCATGGTTGAGAAACCCAAAATTTCCTAAGTCGTGTTGTGCTATCCTTGTGGGTTGTTGTGTCTACGCAGTTCCTGACCATGTGATGTTGGTGCCATTGACTATGTGTTTTTGAGCCTTGTTGTTGTGTCCTCATTGTGTTGGAATTGGTCAAAATAACAGGTTGCCAATCTTGTGAGTGACTCTCTCCAGGTTATATACTGCGCGGAGGAAGTGAGAACTCCTGGAAGGGGTCCTGTAGCTACCACAAATATTAGAGACTTCTAGTCCGGTCTATTGCTGAAGCCCAAGGAAAGGGAGGTTTAGCAGCCAAAGGATTGTCCAGGTGATAATGAAGGTGTATACTCCTAGGGTGGGACAAGCATGTGGGGAATGAGGGTCTATGATAAGTGGGTGTAAGTGACTCCTGGGAGAGAATCCTTCCTCTATAATTGTGTGTCTTCCGTTGACCTTTCCTAGCCTAGGATTCCCTGCTCGGTGGAGCTTAGTCCCAGCTCGGGGGTGACCTACTACTGAGAGTGATGGGAAACATGGTCTAAGGCTGGGAGGTTCATGGAAGGTCTGGACAAAGTTGGTGGAATTACTACAGTTTCAAAGATAAGTATCATTTGGTGCTTAATATTATGATTTTTTCATGCCGGTGATGCTTATATGTTATCATGTATTTTGTTGCGCATATGGATTATTGTTAATCTCCTTGATGATGTATATTATCAGTAAGCATGTGCTTACTCCGTGTTGTTTGATTAAATCTGTTAATTAGATTTAATATGCATGTTATATTTTTTTTAAGTATGAGAATGTTCCGCATAGTAGCGTTTCCCAACAAGTGGGTTGATGGTCGGGGATTCTACAATATGGTATCAAAGCATGGTTACAACACTGAGCCTGGATGGGCCATGTTAGTGGAAGTTGAAGAAAAACTTTTGGAAAGAATTGTTGTCGAAGTAGACAAAATGAGAGTTTAGAGCCCAAGGTTTCAACGTTGAGCCTGGATGGGCTGGATAAGTGGTCTTTGGACCCAAGGTTTCGAGAGGAAATTGTGTCTAGAGGACTAATTTCGAGCCTTAGAATTTTTTTGACTGCCAACGTGGTACTTGATCCTATACGAAGCTTAGGAGAAGTAGCGGTAGAATAAAACAGCAGTCGGTGTGGTATTTGACCACAGATAGAGAGGGCACTCAACACTTTGGATGTTGGATCCGTAGGATCTATTCAGAAAGAAAGGAAAAACCTTTACAACCATTAGATCCAGAGAAGGTGTCGGGAGGATATCCGAGAAGCCTTTTGGGAGTTCATCTGTCGGGAAAAGTGGGGTGCGCTAAGACACAAGCCCCTGAATCCTGAAACTCCAAGGTTCCAAGAATATATACATTGTAGATCTGGGAAAAATAGCTCATTCATTGGATCGAGTAGAAGAGAAGAGAGAAATTGCAGGAGTTCGACTGTCGGGAGAAGTGGGATGTGCTGATGCACAAACTCCTGAAGCCCAAAATCATGAAATCCCGATGAACCATAGTATTGGGTTAGGTTGACGTCACTGGGATTGACGAGGACACGGGGATGTGTGCCATGTGCCAGTGGGTCTCAAAGGAAAAAGTAGATGCAGTAGGGTCAGATGACATCACCCGAGGTAGCATGGACCTTCTTAAGGACATCACGTGTCACCACCTTGGTTGGTGACAACGGTGTTGTGGGCCTGGGGGTGATAAAGGTTAGAAGTTTGGAAGTCAGGAGTAGGAGAGGGAAGAGAGTGTGAGAGTCTCTAGGATCGAAACCCTGAAACCCAAAAAAATGAAGTTTCGTTTAGAGAACCTTGAGACCTAGTGCTTGGTCACGCCCTTAGTCATGTGGGTTGGGAAACTGAGAGAAAAGGGCTAGGGCCTGAGTGCACTACAAAGTCGAGAAGAGCTTGGAAAATTCATGGAAATCGAATGTTTTCTTGAATCAAGTTGTTTTTGAATGATGTGGAATTTGTTAAGGATTAATGACCTGACAAATTCCGGTTGTCTGCACGTTGTGTTTGCAGAAGGTTAGCGAGTGCCAAAACCGTTTAGAGTTGCAACTGGGGACAAAGAAATCAAAGAGACACATAATGCTTCCCATTCAGAAAATGAAAGAGAAAGAATGGACGTCCACTTGGGAGTTGAAGGATTGAACTCCAATGGGCACGGAAAAGAGATAGATAAGGAAGGAAATCCGAGGAAGATCATAGAAAATTTGCAGAAAGATGCCCAAACTCGCCGAGCAGATAGAATAAAGCTCAGGAAAACTCAGTAAAAACAAGGAGAATTCAACGTAAAGTTTTTAAAGAGTTTGGAGAGAATATAAAAGAAGTTGGATAAGGAGAGTGACTCGAGCAAAATAGGGAGTCCTCGAACTTCTGAGGGGAGACGATCAAGAAGTATTGGTAAACACCATCATCACTCCCAAAGTCGCTCAAAGAGAAGGGACCATGGTAGTTCAATCCCATCTCCTACCAGAAAGCACAGGAGATCTAGGGTGGATGAATTGAAGGGAGAGATGAACAATATTAAGCCTCCTACATTTGATGGAGAACATAAGAAGGAAGAAGATGCAGAAACATGGTTGCTTGGCACGAGGAAATATTTCCAACTACAGAATTATTCCTCTCATGCAGAAGGAAGAATTGTGATGTATCAATTGAAAGGAAAAGCATCTATGTGGTGGGATCATCTTGTGCAGGTACAACACATTAGAGAGAAATATATCACTTGGAGAGAATTCAAGAGGTATTTCGAGAAGAAGTATTTGACTAAGAGATATTATGACATCAATATGAAAGAGTTCTTTGAACTCAAGCTAGGCAACATGACCATTGATGAGTATGAACGTAGGTTCCTGGAATTGCTGAAGTATGTTACGTTCATTAAAGAGGAGACTGTCAAGATTCAAAGGTATTTGAGTCGACTGCCATCTTCCATTGGGGAAAAAATCCAGTATGATGACCCCAAGACCATGGAAGAAACGATACGAAGAGAGAAATTCTTATACGAACAACAAAGAGAAAATCCTACCTTTCAGAAGGCTTGGGATGACAAGAAGAAGTTTAAGAAAGAGAAAAGGTAGAAGGGACACAAACCTCCCTTTTTTAGAAACATTCCTCAGGGACAACCATCTTTTAGAGAACCTAGAAAGACTGAAATGGTTTGACAAACGTCAAGACAGACACCTATGGAGTGTTGGGGTTGTAAAGGAAAACATAGGGATAGAGTTTTCCCCCACCAAAATGATAAAGTGAGAGTCTTCCACAATGTTCAACAGGCTGAAACAATGGCAGACATGGGAAGTAGAATTCCAAGGATCTACGCAGCCCTAGACAACAAGCAAGCTGAATTTCAATCTCACATGATTGAAGTGGAACGTATGATTAACAACCGACCATTTACTATTTTAATTGATTCAATGGCTAGCCATAGTTATATAGATCCTAGAGCGGTGGAAAGTTTTCATTTAACAAAAAGAAAACATGAAAAGTCTTGGTTAGTGCAGCTGGCTACAAGAACCAAGAGGAAAGTCACTGAATTGGTTAAGTCCTGCCTTGTGGGCATGAATGGAATGAGCATGAAGGTTGAATTGAACATTATGCCTTTAGGATCTTATGACTGTTTAATTGGGATGGACTGGTTGGACCAACAACATGCCATCTTGGACTGTCATAATAAGGCATTCACTTGCCTGGATGAGGAAGGGAATCGGGAAACAGTCCAAGGAATTCCCAGAGTTGTTGCTATTAGATAAATTTCAGCAATGCAGGTGAGGAAGTGCTACATAAAAGGTTGCCAATTATTTGTAGCCCATGTGGAGGAAACGCCCAAGGATAAGGTGTCATGTATCAGAGATCATGCGGTACTAAAGGAGTTTGAGTATGTATTCCAGGAGGTACCAGAATTACCTCCGAAAAGAGATATTGACTTCTCTGTAAACTTGATGCCTGGAGAAGCTCCTGTGTCAAAAGATGCTTACAGAATGAGTACGCTAGAGCTGGAAGAACTGCAATTGCAGCTTGAAGATCTTCTGAAGAAGGGGTACATATTCCCAAGCATGTCACCTTGGGGTGCCCCATTTATTTTCGTTCAGAAGAAGGACATAACGTTGAGATTGTGTATCAATTTTAGACAATTGAACAAAGTGACTGTAAAGAAAAAGTATCCTCTATCGAGGATTGATGACCTCTTCGATCAGTTGAAGGATGCAAAGATATTTTCGAAGATATATCTCAGGTTGGGATATCACCAGGTAAGTAAAAAATACTAATACATCAGCAAGACCACCTTTAGAACAAGGTATGGTCATTATGAGTTCACAGTGGTGTCGTTTGGGTTGTCAAACACACCTGTTGTTTTTATGTGCTTGATGAAAGGTGTATTCAGGGACTATTTGGAAAAGTTTGTCATAGTCTTTTTGGATGACATTTTGGTGTATTCCAAGTTGGAGGAAGAGAATGAACACCATCTGAGGATGGTGTTGTAGGTTCTAAGAGAGAACCAACTATATGCCAAGTTGAGAAAGTGCTTGTTTTATCAAGAGCAGATTCATAACCTAGGGCATATTATTACGAAGGAAGGGATAGTTGTAGATCCTAAGAAGATTGAGGCCATTAGAGAATGTTTAATACCAAAGAATGTGACAAAAGTTATATCCTTTATGGGTTTAGCTAGTTATTATAGAAGGTTTATCGCAAGGTTCTCGAGGATAGCTCACCCTATCACTTCCTTGCAAAGGAAGGAGAAGAAGTTTTAGTGGACAGAGGAATGTGAGAAAATATTTCAGCAATTGAAGCAACTGTTAACCAGTGCTCCAATCTTGAGGATAGCAGATCCAAATGAAGATTTCATGGTGTGCACTGATGCATGAAAAGAAGGAATGGGAGGAGTCCTCAGTCAGAATGGATTTGTAATTTGTTATGAATCCAGGAAGTTGAAAGAGCATGAAAGGAACTACGCGACTTATGATTTGAAGTTGGAAGCCATCGTTCATGCTCTAAGGAAATGGAGACATTACCTAATGGGAAGGAGGTTTGAATTGAGAATAGACCATAATGGTCTGAAGTATTTGTTTGATCAACCAACCTTGAACGCTAGGTAGAGTAGGTGGTTGGAATTTCTCTGTGAATATGATTTTGATATCAAGCATATAAAAGGGAAGGAGAATAAAGTGGATGATGCACTCAGTAGGAGAGTACACGAATTACATGCTACAACCATTAGAATGTATCATATTGATATGAAGAGAAAATTTTTGGAAGCTGCAAGCACCGACTTGCAGTACATGGAGTTGGTAGCAAAGCTACAACAAGGTGAAATTCCATATAAAGTGGAAAATTATAAGTTAGAGACTAATGGAATACTTTTGTACAAGAAAAACATTTATGTACCTAATGTTCAGGGTTTAAAACTTGCGATTCTGAGAGAAATGCATAACCTGCCTTATGCTGGGAACCCTAGATATCATAAGACTGTGGCAACAATCAAGAGCCATTACTTTTGACTAGGTATGAGAAAAGAGATCGTTGAATATATCACCAGATGTATGAAATGACAAAAGGTTAAAGCTAAGCATAGACACCCAGCAGGGTTGTTGCAACCCTTACCCATTCCTGAGTGGAAGCGGGAGGTAGTGACAATGGACTTCATCACAGGATTGCCTAGAACTGGAAAAAAACATGTTTCAATCATGGTGTTGGTGGACAAGCTTACGAAAGCTTCCCATTTCATTCTGTTAAAGAATACTCACAAGACCATGGAGGTTGTTGATATTTTTATGAAGGAGGTGTCACGATTGCACGGAATTCCCAAGACAATTGTGTCTGACAGAAAACCAAAATTTACTTCAAATTTTTGGAAGGGGTTGTTCAAAGGATTCATAAGGAATTTGAATTTTAGCATAGCTTATCATACTGAGTCTAATTGACATACAAAGAGGGTGAATAGAGTAATAGAATACATGCTAAGGATGTATGTGATGGACAAACCATCGAAATTGGAAGACTATCTACACTTGGTAGAATTCACCTACAACAATGGGTATCAAGCATCATTGAAGATGAGCCCATTTGAATAAGTTTATGGCAGAAAGTGAAATACTCCAGTAAGCTGGGATAATCCAGTTGATAGGGCAGTAGTTGGGCTAGAGTTGCTCAAGGAAATGGAAGAACAGATGCTAAAAATTAAGCAGAATTTGAAAGCTGCCCAAGACAGGCAGAAAAGTTATGCTGATAAAAATAGAACCCACAGAGATTTTAAAGTGGGAGATCATGTTTTTTTGAAAGTAAAAGCCAATAGAAGTTCCCTAAGGCTGGGAAACTATTCCAAGTTGGCAGCCATATTTTGTGGGCCATTTGAAATACTATAAAGGATTGGGCCAGTAGCATATATGATTGCATTACCTACATCCATGACTATACATAATGTGTTTCATGTTTTGTTACTTAAGAAATATATACCTGATCCTAACCATGTGATTGACTGGAATGTGATCCAGGGGGAACAAGAAGGTGCTCTGCAGGTGAATCCTATGCGCATATTGGACCAAAAAAGAAAACAACTCCGGAATCGAGCCATAGGACTTGTAAAGGTCCAGTGGAATTGGTACGGTCCTGAGGACATGACATGGGAGAATGAATATGCTATGTGGGCAGAATACCCGCATCTTTTTGAAGATTTTCAAAATCTTGTTGATGTTGTGTGAAAGTTTCACTGAGGACAGTGCAAAAATAAGGGGAGGGGATTGTAATACCCCAAGGATGTGCCACAATTGAATTATGAATTGTAATTATGTTTTATAGGATGGTAAGCCAAGTTTATATAAGATGGTGGGCTTATGTGTTTATTAGGCCAGAGAGCCTAAGTGTTGAAGGCCAAGAGCCTAATTTTTCTGTACATGTAATGATGCACATTATCCATATAAAAAAATCTCTTTGTGTGGAACGAACATGATGAATGAGTGATGGGGGAATAAGATTCCACAAAGTCTGGGTAAGGGAGAGGGGGTTGAAAGGTTGGGAGAAGGGCTAAGCTTAAGAGATTAAGACCTTGGGGATAATAATTAAATATTATTCCAAACTTGTGTAAATGTTTATGTTTTATCCTAAGCTCTTGGAAAGGGGAACGTGTGCAAAATGGGGAGCATGCATCCCCAAAGAGACAGGTGTCGACTTGGGTGCAGGCAGTTAAATCCAGAGAAGGGAGCCGTGTTGGGGGGTTAGACCTCCCATTTTCCATCCTCTGTCTGAACTTGCGGGTGTCCATGATCGACCTTTGTTTCGATGTTTGTTCTGGGGAATTCTTACCTAGACCGTTAAGTCTCCGCGTGGGATCTCTGTACACCCTCACGCATCTCTGAAACCAGAACCATGAACCCATCCTATGTTGCATGGTTGAGAAACCTGAAATTGACTGAGTCATGTTGTGTTATCCCCATGGGCTATTGTGGCCATGCGGTTCCTAACCATGTGAGGTTGTTGCCATTGACTATGCGTTTGTGAGCCTTGTTTTTGTGTCCTCACTATGCTGGAATTGGTTAAAATAATAGATTTCCAAGCCTGTGAGATACTCTCTCTAGTTGAGAGAGTGCACGAAGGAAGTGAGAACTCCTGGAAGGGATCCTGTAGTTGCCATAGAGCTCGAAGACTTCTAGTCTGGTCTATTTCTGAAGCCCAAGGCAAGGGAGGTTTAGAAGCTAAAGGACTGTCCAAGTGACAATGAAGGTGTATACTCCTGGGTTGGGACAGACATGTGGGGAATGAGGGTCTATGAGCAGTGGGCATAATTGAATCCTGGGAGAGAATCCTTCCTCTGTAATTGTGTGTCTTCCGTTGACCTTGCCTAGCCTAGGATTCCCTTCCCGGTGGAGCTTAGTCCCATCTCGGGTCTGACCTAATGCTGAGAGTGATGAGAAACACGGTCTAAGGTTGGGAGGTTCGTGGAAGGTCTGCATGCAATTGGTGGAATTACCATAGTTTCAAATATAAGTATCAGTTGGTGCTTAATATTATGATTTTTTCATGCTGGTGATGCTTATATGTTATCATGTATTCTGTTGCACATATGGATTATTGTTAATTTCCTTGATGATGTATATTAGCAGTAAACATGTGCTTACTTTGTGTTGTTTGATTAAATTTGTTAATTATATTTAATATGCATGTTATATTTTTTTTAAGTATGAGAATGTTTCGCATAGTGTTTCCCAACAAGTGGGTTAATTGTCGGGGATGCTACAATATGGTATCAGAGCATGGTTACAACACTGATCCTGGATGGGCCATGTTAGTAGAAGTTGAAGAAAAAGTTTCGGAAATAATTGTTGTCGAAGTAGAAAAAATTCGAGTTCAGAGCCCAAGGTTTCAACGCTGAGCTTGAATGGGTCAGATAAGTGGTCTTTAGACCTAAGGTTTCGAGAGGAAATTGTGTCTAGAGGACTAATTTCGAACCTTAGAATGTTTTTGAGTGCCAACAGGGTACTTGATAGTTTATAAAGCTCAGGAGAAGTAGCGGTAGAATAAAACTGTAGTCGGTGTGGTATTTGACCATAGAGAGAAAGGGCACTCAAAAATTTGGATGTTGTAGCCATAGGATCTGTTTGGAAAGAAAGGAAAAACCTTTACGACCATTATATCCAGAGACGGTGTCAGGAGGATATCCGAGAAGCCTTTCGGGAGTTTGGTTGTCGAGAAAAGCGGGGTGTGCTGAGACACAAACCCCCGAAACCTGAAACTCCGAAGTCCCAAGAAGATCTACACTGTAGATCTGGGAAAAATATCTTATCCGTTGGATGGAGTAGAAGAGAAGAGAGCAATTTTGGGATTTTAGTTGTCAGGAGAAGTGGGATGTGCTGATGCACAAACTCCTGAAGCCCAAAATCGCGAAATCCCGATGCGCCATAGTATTGGGTCAGGATGATGTCACTGGGATTGACGAGGACACAGGGGGGTGTTCCACATGACAGTGGGTCCTGAAGGAATAAGTAGACGTATTAGGGCTGGATGACATCATAAAACTGTGTAATACATTTTGATTTTCTGGTACCTTTGGAATTTCTTTTTCAGTGATCTCATCAAGCACTGTGTATTCTGGTTTTTCTTTTTCCTCTTTCTTTCCCTGAAACTAATCTTTGTACATTACCTTCTCATTGAATATGAAATATCTACTCCTAATGATTTTGTGATTTTAATATTTCCATAATATATAACCAAAATAATTAATGTCGTATCCAATAAAGGTACAGTTCTTGGATTTTTCCTCAAGCTTTGTTCTATTTTCTTTATCAATATGGACAAATTCTCAGAATTGAAAGTATTAAAAAGAGAATAGTTTACCTTTTTAGATGTCCATGCCTCCTATAGAACTCCACAATCCAAAGATCTTGAAGGTCCTATGTTTATTAAGTAAACAACAATATCTACAACATTTTCTCGGAAGTGTAAGGTAACACCAGCATGCAATCTCATACTCCTTTCACGCTCCATGATTGTCATGTTCATCCTTTCTGACACACCATTTTCTTGTGGTGTTCTTGGAATTGTATTCTCTCTACGAATCCCATGGTATGGAAGGTAATGATCAAATTCCTTGTTTCAATATTCACTTCCATTATCTGGTCTGTGACACTTCAACCTTTTTCCTATCTCATTCATAACCAAAGCTTTCCATTTCTTAAAGGTATCAAAAACATCATATTTTTGTCAAATGCAATACACCCAGGTTTTACTAGTTTCATCATTAATAAAAGTAACATAATAACAAGAGCCACCAAGATATGATACCTGAGTTATTCCCCATACATCTGTATGCACAAGCTCTAACCTTTCACTCTTATTTTCTTTTCCGACTCTGATAAATCTGACTCTCTTATGTTTTCCATAAATGCAATGCTCACAGAAATCCAAACCAATTTATCTAAGACTTGGCGACAAATTTTTTTTCTGAATTATCTGCATCCCCTTATCACTCATGTGTCCAAGCCTATGATTCCACAGTGTTGTATCCACTCCTGTAGAAGCTAAAGAAATAGAATATTTGGTATTACCAATATATAAATACAATGTACCTACCTTCTCTCATTTTGTTATCACCAATGATCCTTTGGTGATCTTCCACACCTTCTCTGTAAATATGGATATACAACCTTCACTTTCCAACTTCCCTATTGAAATTATACTTTTTCTTAGATATGGTACATGTCTTACCTCTTTCAACAACCATTTGTTTCCATTATTATTTTTTATTTGTACCTTTCTTGTTCCAACAATTTTGCATGGTGCATCATCACCCAAATGAATCTATTCAAAACCACCTTGAACATAATCTATAAAATGATTCTTATGGGGTGTGGCATGAAATGAAGCCCCTGACTATACTACCCAAGACTCATAAATATTATCTACAGAAATAAGGAGATCATCTTGTAACACATCATGTGTTACATTTGCTTCCTGATTTTTATCCTGTTGTCCATCTCTTTGTTTCTTTGGAGCTCTAGAGTCTTTATTCATATGTACTTTATTCCCACAATTCCGACACACTATCTTTCCCAATCTGCATTTGGATCTTCCCTTCCTATAATTCCTACGGTTCCCTGAGCCCTCTCCTTTATCCTTTTTTATTTCCCTATTCTCCATGTTTAATGCATTACCTGATGTCTGACCTGTTCTTTTCCATCGCATTTCCTCGCTAAGGATAAAACCACCAACATCATCAAATTTTAAAGTGTTTGAACCAAAGACATAGTTACTTGCAACCATGACCAAGCCATTCCAACTTTCTTGCAATGAGAACACTATTAGAAGATCCCCGACCACATCATTAAAATCCACTTTTACAGAACTTAGCTGATTAGTAATCATATTAAATTCATTTAAATGATCTACAATAGACCCACCTTCTAACATATTCATATTAAATAATCTATTAATTATAAATACCTTATTGGACATCAGGTTTTTTCATACAGTTTAGCCAATGTTTCCATCAACTCCTTTGTTGTCTTTTCTTTTGAAATATTGAAAGCCACCGATGTTTCTAGGCTCACTCGTATCGTTCCTAGTGCCTTTTTGTCAAGAACCCCCCATTCTTTGTCCTTCATGGCTTTCAGATTCTTTTCTATTCCACTCAATGGTAGGAATATATCCCTCTAATATAAATAATCTTCCATCTTCATCTTCCATGACTAGTATCTTTGGCTGTTAAATTTCTCGACCCTAAACTTTTCATCTTTCGCCATTTCTCCCACTCGAACTAGGAATGCTCTTTTCCTGTGAGTTACCTTTCGCTCTGATACTAGTTGTTAGAAAAACAGGATCGCAGAGAAATAAAATAAAATAAAATGCCGAAATAAAACATAGAATATACACAATACAATAGAGACATATATATACTTGGTTCAGCCAGTGAGGTCATCGTCCGCTAGAGAAATTTCCAGGTCCTTTCCTTTTATTATCTAATAAATGAAGGGATACAACCTACAAGACACCCATTGTAAATTCCTCGTCTTTGTCTCATAGTCTCCTCTCTCAGAATACAATATTTGCAATGATATATAGACACAATAGATTTCTCTCAAAAAAGAGGGTTTCCTTCTAGGGAAAAAAACCCTAACATAACCATCAGATATGCGACCTTATAATGTATGCCCCAGATTTACTATGAAATTACAATATATATTTACAAGGAATTTTTTCCTTCGGGGGCTTCACCCCTGAACCCCTATTGGGGAACGTTGTCCCCTAAACCCTCGTCGGGGTCTCTCTTTCCCCCAGACCCCTCATCTAGGGGGATGATCCCCTCACATGGAGGGGTGTACAATATTATGGGGTGTATAGTCTTAATGGGGTATAAACATGGCTGAAAACAAATACCTATTAAATAGTAAGATAATCAGGCTCCACAACCAACACAACGTTCACCTAAGGTGCAGGTACCCTCATGAAGATGGGGACCCTGCATAGGAGTTGAAATGGTTATTATGCATCTACCTTAGGTACTTCCTACCCATAGTCACATATATATATGTCCTAGGAAATGACATTGTGGCTACCACTTCACAATCAATGACCAAGTGGAATAGTTGTGGTTTGGGACCACATGTATGGGAAAAGAAACTAATCCCATAGCTTCAAGAAGTGTTTCCCCCTAGAGAGGATTGACACTTATGAAACCCATGTACACATAGTAGCCCAATGAACACCAAAACAAGTAGAGAGGGGATATCACTCCACTCACTCTAGTGTGACCTCATGCTTGACTTTTTTGTTAGAGGATCTTTCCTGGAAAATGTTCTTTTCTACTAATGGATTTTAACACTCAGAAGTGACTTCTAATTTATATTTTATGTCCTTGGATAGTTTACCTTTCAACCATACACTAAGGCCCTAAATCCTATTCTAATGTTGGTTTTCTATAAATAAAAGAGTCTAATGAGTTTTAAATTAAGTACTTTTCTTCTTAAGCTATTGATTATTCAAGGTTAATAGGTTAAAACTTTAGTGGTGTTTGATGACACTTTCCAATCCAAAAAAACACAAAAGAATGTATGCAAAAGAATGCACCTTGTATTTCGATGAACACTATCTAAAGGAAAGGAGATATATTTTTCACTTTCATCTTTTTATAACCAAAACAACAACCTCACACTCTCTCATTATCCATTCAAGAAAACCAAATAAATTTGAATGAAATCCTCAAAATCTAAACACGCCAATGCATGAATGTTCAAACAAGACACACAAATGCTCTACCATATCATGCTTAAGTGATGAAAAACTCTTCTTAGTATATAAAATAGAACCATATGAAAATCACACCAGCAAAACATAAAGTTAATGGTTGTCTCATATTGGTAGTGATGCAAACAAGAACACCCCAATGTCTATATGTGAAGAAAAACCCAAAACTTGGATATAATATAGCAATGAAAAGTTTATAATCATACACACAAAATGTATGTAAAAGGATCCATATCACACTACTATATCTAAAAAGACTCGTTGCAGGTGTTGCATAGGTCACTTTTCTTTAGGAAACAAACTCGAGAGAGAAAAAAAATGAAAGAAAAGCACTCAACACTTGAAACACACTCAAAAAATAAAACAAAAAATAAGAGGCTTAACCAAGGGTCACTTCAATGCCAAAAAATTATTGACAGTCTCGTAGACCCAACCTAGACACAAATATGAGAGGAACAAAACTTTGAAACCCACAAAAATCACCTACAAAATGTGGCTGTGACTTGCCAATAGTGCAAGGTGCAACTAGTACAGAAGTGGTTGTGACCTACTAGTGTAGAAGCATGCAACTGGTCACTCTAGTTTTCAAATACCAAGTGCGATTGTGTAGGAAAATTGGGAAAAATCCTAGATATGAATCAAATTTGATAGATATGAGGGATTTAACCACCCAGTGAAATATGAGGAAGATATATAGCTATAGAGAAATTTCAGAGACTAAAGAGAAAAATAAATTCCAAAACTAAGGAAGAATCAAGGATTCATCCCTAGTGGAGTCGCTAGTTATGTTATGGAGAAATCCCCCCTGTGGACATGTGAGCAGTCCCTCAGATATACCTATGGTCCGAGACAACTTGTAGGATAGATAATAGCATAATTTTCCACTAGATCTACTATATTTGATCCTAATTTATGCTATACGAAGGTGATGGAATGGCCCAAACCTGATTCTTGGTGATTTTCCTTATGTATTTGTAGATAATGTAGCTCCAAATATCTAAATCTAACTCCTGTATCCTTTTTCCCGCACACAATAAGAAAACAAATACCAATCTCAAGACTCTTCAAACAATAGGAATGTCAAGGCTAGTTTATATCTAACTTGATCTACTCAAGGAAAGAACAAATCTATCATTTATAACTTAATAAACCAACAATGGAAGGGGAAAACCATGTAGACATATATTGACAAGTGGAGAACATTACGTCAATTAAGCTTTACCTCGAGTCTTGATTGAGGTCTCTCCTAGTTCCTTTCTCCAACTCCTCCTTGGTCCTCACACAAGCAAGTCACACTAATATTTGAAGGATGAAGGCTTGTTGAAGCTCCTATGAAACTTCACAACATAAATGTATTATGAATTCTTCCTCCAATACATGGAGAACACCTTCTATTGAAGGTTTTTGTGGAGGTTTTTAGTGTTACAAGATTTGGAAAAAAATTAGAAAAACCTCCACTATTCCATGTAGAGGTTTTAGTGGATGTTCCATATAACTAAAACATTTTGGGCAGGTGGAGGTTGTAGCGAAGGTTTTTTTGTGGTGTTTTTATTGGTAATAAATGCATCGATGTGTAGAAATAAATGAAAAGGAACTTATGCTTTTGTGTATAGTGTGAACTAGATTCACCTTTTTGTTTTAGGCAATATCGATGCTCATAGAATTTTTATTCACCGATTCATTTTCATATGCCACATTGGTTCTTTATAGGCCAATTCATGCACTCATTCTTTTACATGTTATGTATGCCCCGATTCTTGTATAATTAATGCATCCAAGTGCGTGTATTACTCTGCGCATCGAAGGGTAGTGGAATTTTGAATATTTGAGATGAGATGGTTGGATCTACTAAAAAAACGATGCATATATTATATTAAACACACTGGTGCATATATTATATTAAAATCACTTATGCATATATGATATTTATAGAATTGGTGCATATTATAAACATGCACACCGTAAAATGTTGAAGCGATAAATATAATCACATGTTATATCATTTAAGGAGCAACGTTTTTTCTCAATATTTGGCACCGATGCTTATAAACCCTTAATATGCACCAATTTCTATATTATGACACACACCATTTAGTGATTTCATAAGAATACAATGCAATGATATGTATATATTTTAATTAATTATATTTTTTACAAATTTTCAATTAATCATCTCAAAATCAAATATTTTTTATAATGATATTGTTTTTTATATTTTTGTTATTGCATTTTGATAGAATGATTTCATTGATCTGTGATCCAACAGACCACACCTCAATTATTTGTAACATTGTAAATCATCCATATATTAACTAATCAACAACACAACATTTTATAACATTCAACAATGGAATGGGACAAGAGACCCATTTTATTTTATATGAATAAGAGACCCATGGTCATACAAAATGGGACAATGTAAAGGTCCACAATAATAAAGATACAACCAAAATGTAATTATTACACTTATTGGTAACATGTTCTCATGTAATTGAGATAACATGTTGAGTACATTAAACAAAATCCATTATTTTCAAAGACAAATATTGATCTAGATTGGATTATTATATTTTTTTGTCATCTATATCAATCCTTTTAGAGTGGAAAATATTGGAGGAATCAACTTGCAGGGCCATTTTAGTGACAGATCCCAGTTTGGAAAATTGAGGTTCAAAACCTTTTGGGGCCATTTTGAGGCATGAAACAAAATTTTTGGGGGTTAAAATTTTTTCATCATAGCTCGAAACCATAACGCTATTCTACACATCAATACCTTTCCAACAGTGAAAACATTTTGTCAATCATAGCTTGTATGAAAACGTTATGCCTCCCACAAGTTGACCTACCATGTTGACCACCATGGTGTGAGAGGATGCCACATCATCCCTTGTTACTCATGCATATGGGGCTATCCATGTATGTAATTTTATGAAGATTATATAAGGTCCAAAACCCTATCACAATTAAGGGTTGCGAAAGTAAAAACCCTACCCCTAGATGACTCTCAGGCTATGTTAAATATTGGGCCATGAGGACGAAAAGGGGTCCCATTATTTTGCATTGTATCTTGTTCCATAGATGAGAAAAAAATATAAGAGTGGTATTATGTGAGAATAATAGAGGAGGATATATTTTTTTGCAGTTGTACATACTACAGTGTTAAAGGAAACTCCACAAAGAGTGCCTCTTTATTTGTACTTGCATTATTTCCATACTAGAGAAAACAGAGCATAGTAGCCTCACCTTCTAGATGGGTTTTCTCTTGTAAGGGTTTCCTAGATAAAATATTTGTTTCATTATTTAGATGGTGTGTGAATGCATTTTATTTTTCTCTATTTTCCACATTTTATCTATTTCATGCATAAGAAAAAAATTAGTAACGAAATATTATGGAATATAAAGGAATTTAAATCTCTTAGTGTATATTTTAGTTTTATTTGTCATATTTATTTTGACAAACTATTCTAGTGAAATATCCATGATATTTTATAGATCATATTGGTATAAGAGTAGATTTATATTTTTGGTATTTGCGGGAAGTTTCGGGATCCATGAATTGTCTTAAAGGGAAGTTGTAGAAACCCTAGCCATGACAAATGAGTCTGTTCATAATAACCATCGAGATCCAACAAAAGAGATATTTGAGACGTTGTAAGAACAAGTAGCCAACATTAGTCTCAATATGAACCTCCTCATGGAGGCTCTAGCAAGTAAGCTCGGGTAATTTGGAGATGATGAAGGCTCTAAATCAAAGATTAGATCTAAGGGGAAGTTGGGAGACCAGGATGACTCAGGAAAGGAGTCTCAAAAATAATCTGAGAAAGATTATTTGAGTTAGAGTGTCGTGAACCCTTAATATTCCCTATTCAATATGGAAGAAAAATTCCACATAAAGCCATACCAAGGTGAGATATCGTTGCATTAAAAATGAACCATTGGTTCCAACAACTAGACGTTTATTTCAGCATTCACCATATAGATGAAGAGAAAGAAAATCCACTTGCTAGATTGAAGTTAAAGGGCCATGATTTAATCTAGTGGGAAACCATATGGAAATAGTTAGGATGGAGGGTGATATACCAATAACTAGGTGGGAGGATTTCAAAACCCTCATCAAATTGTAGTCCTACCCTATCAGGTATGTATAGGACCAATGGATCTAGTGACACTACTTCAGGAAGAGGTAGGGGCAGAGTGTATAGGAGTACACAAATACGTTAAGAAAGATTGTCATCATGATGGGTATCTCTCCAAAGAACCTAGATGTACTCCTCAAGTATCTAGGGGGTTTACATAGTTATCTACGAAAGAAGGTGATTCTCTTCAATCCAAGGACATTGGATGACGCATGTGCACATGGACAATAATTGGAAAACATAGGCCAAAAGAAGGGGAAACCAAGTGGTTCGAAGTAGAAAGAGAACTAGGAAGATTCCAATGAGGGGAATAAGAAGTGAAAATGGGGAAAATATAAGAAGACAACAACCACTACACATCAGTGCAAATATCCCAAAAACCAATGCAATCATCGCAACATTGATGACCACACCGAGGAAAAATGTTGGAAATTACATCTAGAGATGAACCTCAAGAATGATAAGAAGGATGGAAATAAAAATAACCTTTTATCCACAAATTCAAGAAATCGGGTTGAAAGTAGCTTGGATGTGGATGAAAATATTGTCTTCACATCTATACAGAAGGAGGCGAATCTGAGTAGCCTTAATCACCAATAAGGGAAGGAGATGACCAATCTCTTCCACATCAAGATCCAGGTCAAGAATACCAATATAGATGCTATGTTCAACTCTGGTTCACATGATAATCTCATAGCGACATATCTGGTCAACAATCTTATATTGGAGGTTCACGATCATCCTAGTTCTTATCCATTGGGTTGGGTGAAAACAAGGATGCATAGATAAAGGTAACGAAATAATGTAAGATTAAATTTGCTATAAGTGTTGATTTTATTCATTAAATGGAATTGGATGTAGTACCCTTTGATGTATATGGAGTAGTGTTTGGAATATCCTACATGTATACGAGGGATGCAATCTTCATGCAGATAGACAAATAGTAATAATGGATCAAGGATGTAAAGTCCTACAACATTAACGCACATAAAGGAAAGTCAAATATATCACTGGTAAGTGCCAACCAATCCAAGAAGTTGATTATTTATAGTAAGAAATATGTTTTTCTTTTCTTAAGATAAAATCAATATGATGATGAGTCAATGAGAGTGAAGGCATCACCGAAGGGGTGTACTAAATAATACAAACATTAGTTGGAGGAGTTTCTATAGGAATATAGATGAGTGTTCAAGTATATTTAAGGGATACCATCCAAGAGGTATGTGGAGCACGAAATACAGTTATTTCCAGACTCCCCATTGTATAATATTGGGAAGTAGGATAGTCTTTTCTAGAAGCGAATGAAGTGAAAAAGAAGGTGCAATATTTGTTGGAGTAGGGTGTGATTTAACTGAGTACCTCACCTTGTGTTTAACCCATCATAATTGTACCCAATAAGGATGAAAATTGGAGAATGTGTATCGATTAAAAGCCACTGAACAAGAAGACACCGAAGAATCGATACCCTCTAGCAAGGATTGATGAATTATTGGACCAACTGCAACATGCCAAGTACTTTACTAAGTTAGATTTCAAATCAGTATATCACCAGGTATGAGTCAAGGAAGAATATACCTAGAATAATGCATTCAATACAAGGTAAGGTTTGTGTCAGTGGTTGGTTATCCCATTCAATTTATGCAACACACCAACTACCTTTATGAGACTAATGAATGATGTTTTATGACATTATCTAGATTCATTTGTTATTGTTTATTTGAATGATATATTGGTTTATATTGCTACATATGAGGAGCACATCTCACATCTTATGCAGGTGTTAGAGACTCCGAAAAAGCACCAGTTGTTTACCAATCTCAAGAAATGCAAGTTTTCTCAATAATCTTTGGTGTATTTGTGGTATGCGATCGGTAGAGGGGATCTCAATATAGATCCCACAAATATTGAGGCCATCATGAAATGGATATTTCCTACAAATTTCACTGAAGTTAGGAGTTTTTTTGGTGAAGCACAATACCTGCAGAGGTTCATAGCTTCATTTTTAGCAGTAGTTGCACCACTCCATGTTATAACAACCAATGGTAAGAGTTTCTAGTAGGGGGAGAATAAACATAAGGCCTTTGATGAGATGAAAATAAACATGAGTGAAGAACCAATGTTTGCACTACCCAAATTGCAGAAGCCCTTCTAAGTGGAGATATATGCAAGTGGGTATGCCATGGGAGAAGTACTGATGTAGGGAGGAAGGCCTATCTACTATCATTCTGAAGTATTTCATGGGGTATTCCTCAACTATCCTACCTACAATAAGGAGATTTAAGCCTTGGTAAAATTTGTCAAAAAGTGGAAGCACTATTTGATGGGAAAGGAGACCATCATACACATAGATCACTAACCATTGTATTATTTATAGGCCCAAAGTAAGAATCAACAAACCAAACATTACAAGTAGATGGTGTTTTTAAAGGAATTTCATCTAGTCATCAAGTATAATAAGGGAAACACAAACAAGTTTGTAAACATGCTTTCACGACCACCCACATCCAATATTACAACTTTTGGAACTACGATGCACATGGAGCCTTTTACCCATGACACACACAAAGAGGCATTCACAAAAGATGAGGAATTCAAGGAGGTGTTTCAACAGCTACAAAGACAAACTCATATAGAAGAAGGTGAAAGAAAGGTTGGCTATCATTTCTAGAATGGTTTACTTTACAAGCTTGACAGGTTTTGTGTCCCTAAATATGAGAGACTGCAACTTATCATAGATGCTCACACCTCCAAGGTTGCTGGACATTTTGGCATTGGGAAGATATTTTCCAACTTACACATGTATGCGTTCTAGTCTAGAATGAAAGAATATGTATCACAATATATTAGAGTATGTATAATTTTTTGTACCAACAAGCATAATAACAAGAATCAAGGTTTATACCATCCCTTACCTATACCCACTCGACCTTGGGAAAATTTTTCCATGGATTTTGTGGGAGGTTTACCAACCACGTGGAAGATACATGACTATTTATTTGTGGTAGTTGACAAGTTCAATAAAATGTACATTCTCATGCCTTGTAAAAATATCATCAAGGGACAGGAAGAAGAAAACGTGTTCCTTGAACAAGTTTGGGTGCACTTTGGGATACTAAGGAGCATTATCTTAGATAGGGATATATGATTTCTTAGTGTAGTATGGACTACATTGTGGGAGAATATGGACACTAATTTGAAGAGGTTTACAACATTCCATCCATAGATATATGGGTAGATGAAAGTAGTCAAAGATAATTTGGTGTAGCTTTTGAGAGGTTACAATCATAAACATATGAATACTTGGGATGGAAATCTAATCTATATATATCACTCTTATAACAAATAATTACACACTTCTATTGGTAAGTCACCTTTTGAAACTTTCTTTGGATATTTTCCACCTTCACCCTTATATGTCATATATGGAAAACAAGGAGGAGTGAGGGAGGACCTCACAAGCGATGCATTAAAAGTTGATTTTTTTATTATAAGATCAGAAAAATCTATTTGCAAGTATAAGAGGCAATGAAGAAGTCATAGGTAAATTACAAGGCTAGGCATGACCAACACATAATATAGAGAACATTTAGAGTGGGAGACAGAGTATGGTTACAACTAAATAAGGAAAGGCTACAGGGTTGTTGGATGTATGGGATGACCTTGGTTACTCCTTAGTTCTCCAACAAAACCCTTTTCACCATCGGTCCTTCTGGTAAACCAAAAGGCTACACAACGCACAGAGTGAAAAACTCAGTCTAACCCGATATGGCTTATGGGTGACTACAAGATGCATGTATCTGCAATCATGGAAGGGATTGGGGATGTTATTTTTACATCCACTTCTACTTTAAGATGCATTCTACCATAGAATTCATGAGATCTATTATTCTATCCATTCATTCTGCATGATTATACTAGTGCGCATTGTAAATAAACTCTAACAAATGCATTCATTTATCCATTCATTCATTATAAATAACATAAAAACAACAAAACACACATAGAGACACTATTTTACCATGGTTCATCCCCCCCCCGCTGGGCTATTTCCACAAAGATAGTCTGCTTCTTATTATATTCTTCATAAAAAAGTCTTTCATTGCACACAATACATTATGGGTTTATGAATGGTGAGGCCGACCAAACTCGCATCAATCTCCACAACTTGCGACCTGACCCTCAATTGCATCTCAAAACTAAATCCATTCGAGCTCTGCATCCCTCAACAAAATGCAGACTTCGAATCAAAACTCCAAAGGATGCTCCAAAAATAAGTTCTTCACCATAAAAAATGACACCTCAATCTACCTCACACATATTCTATTTGTACTACAAAATGGGTAAAAAAACCCTTACATTATGACTCAAAAACCCTAATTCTAAGTAGACTCCACTTGTACACTTTCTAAATACCTTCCACATGGTTGGTATTTGATCCAACCATTCCTTGCGTTGATCTTCCTTCTTTCCTAGTGCACTGCTTCCTTTGCCCTTCTGTCACATTGGTCTTCCTTATTTTCTGGCATGCACTGCTTCCTTTGGTCCATTTTTCCTCAATTACTATGATTAACTCCCAAAATTTCCTGCTCCTACATGCCCTGAACACTAACTTATGGATCCCCTTGAGCCACTCAGGTTGTATGTTCCTCCTGCACTAATTTCTCCAATTTCCAAAATTTATTTTCTAGTTCATATCGCTTTATCTTCATCTGTGTGTTCTTTTATGTGAGGGTCTCTATGACCTGCGTTGTCACTATATCCTTCAACACTTGTATTCTTTTTGAGTGTTCTTGTCCCATGCTGTATTTCTCTATTTCCATCTCTTATATCATATTTTCCACTTGCTCTTGCAGGGGATCCAATTGAGTCTGTCTGATTTGTCATTCCTCCTGGATTGTCTTTGCTTCTGCTTGCATGTTTTTCATCTCCTCCATGGTCCTCCATCTCTCTGAAATAGGAATTTTATTCTACCTATTGTTTATATCCGAGATGGATTCATTTAATTTTTCTTATTTTTGAACCATCTACTGTATCCTTTCATCTTCTTCCATGCTTGTCCACAGTTGCACAATCCTCTCGTAAAGTTTTGTTATTTCCTTGACTTCCAACACAATATGATATGTTTTTTTTGTGGCCTTATGCTCCTTTTCGGATCTGACCTATGGTGGGGTAGTTGGTGTCATTTTATCCACTAATTTTCTTATCTCTTTCTTGTACCCATCCATCATCTGTGCTATCTTCCCTATATTTTCTTCTGCACTAATTTTTCCTGCGAGCGCGTTGTCCATAATTGTTTGGAAGAATTCTTAAAGTATTTTCTCTAATCTATTTGTGCAAAATTTCTCCTCCTTATGTTTAATATGTGTTTACTTAAGGACTATCTTGAGCACCTCTTTTTCTTCCTTGATTGTCTCCATATTTGTTGCATTTGTCCTCGCCCTAGATTGAACCTCTTGCACTACGCTCATCTGCAATTTATATAATTCTTTCGTTGGAATATTGGATAGCGCCACGTCCAACTTTTCCACATCTTTCAAGGGCCACTACGTGGTTTCCTCATCTACTTGTAACATAATTTGACTTATCTGGAATGTCGCACTCCCCACTATTTGTGTCTAGACTGTATCCTTCTCTTCATGAATTGGCACCTACTGCGTTGTGCTTCTCTAATGTGTGACAATGAGCTATAAGCTCTCCAAAACTGCTTTAACTTCTATAATCTTCATCAAGATTTCTTCTCTCTGAGATTCTGCAACATAGAGTGCTTCCTTTCCTTGGTCTTGGACCTTATCAGCTACTAACTATGCATCATCTTTTGTGATTGTGATCTCAATGGGATTCTTTTGTTCCCTCATATTCTTCCTCTATTCTCCCAAATTCATGGTGTATTTCCTCTTTTCTGTATGCACAAATTTTGTGACCTCTGGTACGCTTCTAGTCCTTCTCTCCTGAGTTGAGATTCCATATTGTATATGTAATTCCCCATTTTTTTTATGCGCTGTCAGTTCCGAGCACTAAGGCTCTTGGTACTATTTCCTTCTTCTTTGGTTTCTTTGTTGTTGTGCTAGTACCTATAGTTTTTCTTCGCTCGACTTCTTTTCTAGTATTTTCATCCGGTCTACTAGACTTCTTCCCTGTGGCAACTTCTTTCTGTTCTTTTCCATTTTCTCCTTTCTTACCTACTACTGACACCTTCCATTGATCCAACAATTTTTCAAGTACCCACTGGACTTCTTATGTTGTAATGAAATAATTCATTTTGAGCCATGTCTTTTTAGGGTCTCTTCTTACTTGTATCCATGTGTTATGTATGGATGCCTTAAATTTGGCTATCTCCTCATGTTCCTTCACCATATCAGGTGAGATCCTCCATGTATTTGTAATATTTTCTTGCATATCTTGGATATACATGCCAAAAATACTTGCATTGTCCTTCCTTTGCTTGGCATCTGTGCTATGTCACAGGGTTTCATATCTCATTGTGCCACACCTTCCTATTCTTCCACAAAACATTGAATACTTTGGTTTCTCCCATCCATCTAAGGATATCAAAATTAATAGCTAGGAATAGTGGAACTTTGTTCCATCATCCTGCGCATCCCTCCAATCTTCTAAGAAAATTTTGAGAAGATGTGACGCCCAACTTAGAACTGTACCTTTTTCACATTGTGTAACTGCTACAACTAGGTCTGAAAGTGCCTCTTCTTTGATAAATTTCCGCAATAGATTGTAGGCCATCAATTTCTTCACAAATCAAGTAGCTAGGTC
>JZKD02S1781900.1:297605-315482 GCA_000966675.3 Picea glauca | reverse complement strand
TGATAGGATGAGCTATGAGCCAATTGAGTACCCAAACAAGAAAATAATTATGTCCAAAAATGTCCAGTGAAGATGGGATCTCTGTCACTTACAATAATCTTTGGGCTACCATTTATATTTTGAACTGTCTCCATGAATGCAGTGGAAACTGTACTGGATTTGAGGGGATGAGAGAGTGAAAAAAAGTGTGTGTAGTTGGTCAGTCTATCAACAATCACCATGATGATACTATTTCCTTGAGACTTCGGTAACCCTATGATGAAATCCATTGAAACCTCTTCCTGGCGTTGAATTGGGATGGCTAATGGTTGTAAAAGACTTGGGGTCTTAATTGTTTCCACCTTATTTTGTTGGCAAAACAAACATTTTACCACAAATCCTTAAACATCAGTTTTAAGGCCATCCCAAAAATATTCCTTCGTGACCCTATGGTAGGTTTTCAAAAATCCCGAGTGCCCTCCAAATGGAGAGGTGTGCAATACAAATAGTACCTTTTGTTTGAGTTGGTATTTATTACATAAATATAAGAGATATTTGTACCATAGTGAATCATTTTTCCATGTAAATGTATCTAATGCACTGAAACCCTACTGCAACCTTTGAATGAGAGTCCACACTTTTTCATCATTCTTCCATTCATCCCTTTCTTCTATTATGCAATCGGGTTGGATGATCGAGATAGCATAGAGAAAGGCCTCAACATATTCATCCTTTTTTGAGAGTGCATCTGCCACAACATTTTTCTTCCCTTTTTTATAGACGATTTCAAAATAATAACCCAATATCTTGGTTACCCATTTTTGTTGTTTTTCTGAAGATAGTCTTTGTTCCAAGAAGTATTTAAGACTATCATAATATGTTTTGACCTTGAAGTTCCTACCTATTAGGTATGGAATCCATTTCTTCAATGCATGTAGTATTGCCATCATTTCCTTCTCATAAATGGTTTTGTGTAATTCATTTCCCTTGAGTGGTCGACTTTCAAAAGCCAAGGGCCTTCTTTCTTGCATTAGGACAACACCAATTCCATTTCCCGAGGCATCACATTCCACAATAAAGGTTTTTGAGAATTCTGGAGTGGTCAAGATAGGAGCTTTGCACATCACCTCTTTAATTTGTTCAAAAGATTTAGTTTCCTCTTGAGTCCATGAAAATGCATCCTTCTTAGTTAGTTTCATTAAAGGTGTTTCTATTCTTCCATAGTGCTGAACAAATTTGCGGTAGTAACCTATCAAACCCAAAAATCCTCTAAGATTCCTCAATTTTTGGGGAATCAACCAGTCCATCATGGCCTTAATCTTGTTAGGGTTTACCTTGACACCTTCATGAGATACAATATGACCCAAATACTCTACCTCCTTCACTCCAAAGAAACATTTGGATGGTTTGGCATATAGTTGTTGCTCCTTTACTAGTTGTAGCACCTTGTCAACATGTCGCACATGATCCTCCCAATACTTGCTATATATTAGTATATCATCAAAAAATACTAGGACAAATTTTCGAAGGAAGGGCTTGAAAATGGAATTCATCAACCCCTGGAATGTGGAAGGTGCATTTGTAAGGCCAAAAGGCATGAACAAAAATTCATAATGGCCTTCATGAGTTCCGAATGCTGTTTTCGAGATATCTTCTTCCTTGATTCTAATCTGATGATACCCTGAATGAAGATCCAACTTTGTGAAATAGATTTCTCCATGTAGTTCATATAAAAATTCATCAATGACGGGAATGGGAAACTTATCTTTAATAGTGATCTTGTCGATATCTTTATAATATGGACACATCCGCCATGAGCCATATTTCTTGAATACCATTACCACCGGTGCAGAGTAAGAACTTTGGCTAGGTCTAATAATGTTAGCCTCTAACATTTCTTCAACCATGTGCTCAATTTCACTCTTCTGGGCATAAGGGTATTTGTATGGACTGATGTTAGGAGGAACACTCCCAGGAATTAGGTGAATATCATGATCATGATTTTGAGTGGGTGGAAGACCTTTGGGAATATCCTCAATTACTTTGGAATTCTTATCAATGATACCTTGGAGATCTTGAGGAATAAATGGCTTAGATGTTTGAACATCTAGTGAACATAGTTGTGCAATAACACCTTGATGCCCCTTTTTCAATAATTTTGTCATTCCATTAGAGCTTATCACCTTATCGGGTTTCCTTGTGATACGTCTTAACTCAATTTATTTTCCTTGCAATGAAAATTTCATGAAAAGTTCTTGAAAATTAAAAGCCATTGTTCCTAATGATTGTAACCATAGGATTCCTAGTACAACATCAACACCACCCATGGGTATAGAAATAATTGGACTATTCATTACATATTCCCCCATAGTAAGATTTATCTTATTGCATTTTCTTGAGTAATTGATAGTTCTTCCATCTACAATCATTACTTGAAACTCTGGAACTGGATATACAGAGAAATTGAGAGCTTTGGCTAATTTATAGTGAATGAAATTATGAGTACTTCCAGAATCAATTAGGAATATTACCTGTTTATTTTTTATATATCCTTCGATATTGAGGGTTTGAGGAGTGCTAATTATAGCCAATGCATTAAACAATATCGGGGGAGTAAACTCTTCAGACAAAATTTCTTATACATTTTCATCTTGAGATGGTTCTTGTTCTTGTTCTTTTTCTTCTTCCTCTTCATAGTCTATGTAGAATAATTTATTCTCACCACACTTACATCCCTTAGTGTACTTTCTATCATAATTAAAGAATAAACCTTTTTCTTTTCTTTCCTCCAATTTTTGAGGTGTCAACCTTGTAGGTTGAGGTGTTTTAGAAGAAGGAGCATTATTCTCTTTATAGATGTTAGGATTGGTCCTTCTAGTAGCCATAGCCATATTTTTACTTTCAACATTTTTTGCCACCCTAAATGCATTCTCCAATGATTTGGGTTCCCAAAGGCAAACCTCATGTTGAATGTTATCCTTTAAAGTTCCTATGAATACATCAATAAAGTGCTCATCTGGAATATGTGTTACCTTTATATTCAGTCGTTGGAAGTTCTCAATGTGCTACGTAACTGAACCCTTTTGCTTGAGATTTATCAATTGTCTAAAGAAGGTATTGCTCCTTATATCCTCATAGTGTGCTATCATTTCTTCTGTGAAAATTGTCCAGGTGACGAGTGATTTGCGAGAACAAAGACATTGATACCATACAAATTGATTGGGTTCTAAATACAAAGAAGCAATTCATACCTTTTGTGTATGTGGCACATTATGTAGATCAAAGAATTGCTCCATTTGAAGTATCCATGTGATTGGGTCATTGGCATCAAACTTACTCATATCAATCTTAGGAACATGGTTGGTCTTCAACCCAAAGTTGGAGTTTCTCCATTCTTGATTCACCTTCCTTGTGTCCTCATCATGAATTTCATGGGATACATTTTCAGTTTTAGGTGTCCTCTCTATTAGGAATTTTTTCAATCCTTCCATGATCTCCCCTTTTAAACCATCCATCTTAGTATTTATTGCCTCAAAATTAGCTTCTATTGAATCCATCATCTCTTGTAGTTCATCTTTTGTTACTATCTTCTTTTGTAAATCATTTATGTCCCTACGCATTTCTTCACCTTCATCAAGAGTCCAAGTAGGATTGTTTGGAGGCTTATTTGGTGTATAAGTTCCCTTTTTTGGTGGCATGTTGTCCAAGTATCACTTAAAACCTTGATTTTGAGGTGGTTCTGCTAGAAAATCTTCATTTTATTGTATCTCTAAAATTTCGGCCCTTCTGAGTATGAAATTTTCTTTTTTGTAGGTCTCTGATATTTCTTCTCTGCAATGCCATAGTTCTGATAAAAATTGGATGTGCCAAGTGGAATTTACGGTAACTTCCCCATAACTTGCTGATTTTTGGCCTTTCCAGGAGATCTCACTTTTATAGCGTGCCCCGCACAAAATAATTGATATAAAATTATGAAACTCTTACCAGAAATACTATGGGCTGTCAACTATCCATTGAAAATAGTCTCACTCAATTTGGATACGCTAGGAAGAAGTTATGATTATTTAACCCGAAACACTTGCTTGAGACTAGTCAATAGGACTAGTCTGATACCCTTTCTTCCACAGGGTGTATATACAAATTTAAGATGACCTAGAAGCTAAAATTGTTACCAAATATACCTTACTAATTTTTGTGAATAGACTTTGGATTTCAGGGTCTGAAACATTACAAAAATAATTTTATAGAGAAAAGTTTGCAATGGCTCAATTCAGGATGATTCCAGAACCCTATATTACAAAGGTTGTATATACGAAATTATAAGGCCTCGAGAGCTCAAATTTTAACCCAACGTACCTTGATCCGTCGACTAAATATCCTCCTAGACGTTCCTTCTGAATCGTTGTAGAAAAAAAGTTATAGAGAAAATTCCAAGGTGTCTCAGATGTAGCAGTGAAACCCCAAGACCTTGAGCTATGAAACCCCAAGACCTTGAGCTATGAAACCATATGTTAGGAACCAAATATCAATATAGCATAGAAAAACCTCAGAATAAGTACTTGATGCCTTGAAAAAGAGAGAAATTCAGATAATAAGCATCTTCGAGGGGGCAACCTCCTTATTCCCACATAAATTTCCAATTACAAGATGATTCCAAATGAAAATGTCTCCTTGCTATATATAAGAGACTAGGGTGTATAATTACAACTAATAGACTAAAGACGACATAAATAAAATAACATTACTAATGTAATATGCCCCAATTAAGGGGTAATGAGCCACTATTTAAGGCTTAACATCGACTTTGTCCTTTGGGACTTCGGGACTTTTGTACTTTCAAATACGATTTCACCGAACAGATCAGATGGTTCACGTTTATTTCACGAAAACATATCAATGGTCAGATTCGATCCTTACACTTATCATTTCACTGCTTAATCCGATGTTCGGGACTTAATCAAGCATTGATGTGGATGGCCACCATTTACTTCGGGACTTCGGCTATTTTACTTACGCTATCCTTCCACTGTATTTTGATCAATGGTTGAGAATGCACCTGAAGTATTCTTTGAATCGGACGATTCGTGTCCACTTCAGGACTTTGGCATTTGAGATTCAGAGACTTAGGGAATTTTTTGGTGGTGAAACTCCTGAAGTAAAACTCCCAGAGTGACGTAACTTGTTTACGTCACTTGATGACATGGCACAAGTCGAGTAGCTACCACGTGTCACTTAGATTTTTTATTTACACATACTTGAAATGTCAATTTCAACTTGACACTTGTCATTATCTAACTGTGCCACATGTCCTTGATAACGTGGTCTCCTAGCGTGGTCTATCACATGTCCTTGTTGACGTGGCCTACCACATGTCCTTATTGACATGGTATGATGGCGTAGATCTCCTTGATCTAACGATCATAATAGTATCCAAAATGTATCTCAGATCGACAACTGAGAGTTATTTTGAATTTTCAGCTTTCGGGACTTCGAATAATTCAATATATCGAATTTACAATACTTTCGAAGTGAGATTCCCCAAAGTGTAACTTCCTTACAACTTTTGACCTAAAACAAATTTTGTTCGTTGATCAAGGTTTTAGATCGATTTCTTGATCTATCTGCGATACTGCTTAGCCTTGGATTAAATCCAACGACTCTTCTTCTAGCTTATCCTTTCCTTCCACTAGAATGATCCAACAATTGTCGGGTATTCAGATATTCAAATTCTCATCCCTTTTGCCTCGCTTATCCTATCCTTCCACTTAATGTGATCCCACGGCTGACAGAAATTTGGGTAATCGATATCTCAGATCTCATCCCTTGCTTATCCTATCCTTCACTCCAAAAGTGATTCGACAACTGATGGAAATTTGGGTAAACGATATCTTATATATCAATCGTTTCTTATTCTATCTTTCCACTTTAAATTGATCCAACGAACGAGAAGACTCTCGAAGCATATCAACAATCAAGGATGATTGTCGGTTCTTCAATTAGCATGAATTTTAAGACTATCATCGAGTTCCGCAAAGGAAACCACTCGTTGGTAGTGGAACTGATTCCAAATGTAGATCTATTATTGAGTGACAATAAACGGTTGATGTGGATTGGAGAACCACAACTTTTGAGTGGCTTAATTTTTTACCCAAGCTCCACAATTTATCCCTACCGTTGATGTGGAGCTTGTGTATCCGATGTTCGCGACTTAATATGACTTAATCTGATCATTTGTTGGATCAACCACAGTCATCGATATTTGAGTTTATGAGATCTCGCAATCTAGACCAATTGCGGGATTGGAACTAACGAGTCTTTTAATTCTCCTTTCTCTCTCCACAATCTATCCCTGCCTTTGATCTAACGTGCATATCCAATGGTTACAACTTGATATGATCATTGATCGATCCTCCAATGGTCCTTAAGCCTATGGTCACTCATATGATCAACGTCCGTTCCATGAGATTATCAACACAGTGAATTTCTTGATCGGACGACTGCTGAAGCTTCTCACCTGTTCCTATGCATCGATCGACTTCCCAATCTTTCCATCGATCCTGACGACATTTCTACAATGTGCTCTTCCTTATGAGATTTGATCTTTGGCATATTTTCATATTATTTGACATTCTCATTCTTTTCATACTTTCAATGTGTTTTTCCTTCTGAGCTTTGATCTTTGCGTATTGTTTGACATTCTCTTCTAACTGATATACCGTTGACGTCAATGACAATTTCATCTATGATGAATCAACAATGACAATTCATCATAACAACTTATCATCACATTATAATTACATCAACTGTTGACATCAATGACAACATATCAATGACAATATGTCCAACAATCTCCCCCTTTGTCATTGAGGGAAACATACTAACTTCATACAAAAACTCCCCCTGTGATGATGCTTTCCTCCTATGAAGTTTCTCTCCCCCTTTGACATCAATGGAAAGGGTTTCTCCCCTTATAATCAACATCTACCTATCTACATGTTGTTGACAAGAATATGAACTTAGGTAACTCCCCCTTGAATCATGTTCTGCCTACCATAACTGAATGACTCCCCCTGTCAATATGCTCTCTCTCTTCTTGTGACTACTCTCTCCCTTTGTTTTTGAAAGGGTAGCCATTCCTGACAAGGTCTATTCCTTTGTTAATTTACTTACTTCTTTTCTTAGTTTATTGGGATTTTTGTGTTCAAATAAGTAGTCTTCCTGATACCAATTTTGTAGTGATCAAGTATTTTCAAAACTTAATCTAATTACTTTCTTATTTAATAACCAAAATAATCCTCCTGAGTTTTTACTGACTTTCCTTTGTCAAATAGGATAAGAGTATGAATCTTACTGATATTTTTGATCTGCTTCTTATTCGTTTTTGATATTTCACCAGAATATCAATTGAGGAATTATACCAATTGATTTAAATACCAATTTTGTTATCAATTGATTTTTGTTGAATAATACTCCTTGAACTTCTCTACTACCTTTATTTTTTCTTCTTCTTGTATTATACAACTAACCCTACCAATGATTTTTCTTTTGACCACTAATCTTTAGATAGTCAAAATTTTCCATATGTTAATTTAGAACCTCTTTGGCATAATCCTTTGATTTTGTAAAAACCAATTTAAACTTCTTTTTGTATATATTTTTTTCTTTTGTTAAAAACTTATGACATCATCATAATTTGATGTTGTCCCATATTCCTTTATAGGTACTTCCTTTTCTTGAGCTTGATTTATTTCATATAGAATTTCACATTCTTTATTAGGACCTTCACCCATCATTTTCTTATTATTAATTTCTTCATTCTCAGGTGTAATAACATCTTTCTTTCTTTATCCTTCAGATTTTCTTCTCCATATATTTCTATGAGATATTCTTCTTTTTGGATCTTCTCTTTATAATTGTGTTTTTGGAGTTTTGTCATCTCCTTTCTTCTTCCAACTTTTATTAGGTTTTGTCACTGACTTGAATGACTTATTCAAATATTGACTTTTTGTATTCTTGCAGTTTTGGGATTTGTGCCCAAACCTGTCACAGTTACAACATCTCATTGTGTGACAAAATTTTGTTGTGTGCCCAACAAAATTACATCTCCAACATCTAATTGATTTTTTGGATTTTCTTGTATATCCTTCCTCTAGTTTCTTGATTTTATTTTGGATTGACAATTTTTTCATTTGATTTTCCTCTTCCCTTTTACTTCTATAGCTTCCTTCCTTAACAAAGTTCAAGAATTGTAATTTCTTCGTAATTGCACCTTTTCCTTTTGAGAAGGATGATCCTTTCTCATGTTTGAAAATGGTGCTCCATTTGTCATTGTCTTCTTTCTTAATGTATCCAAGACCAATTTTGTCATCAACTGATCTTTGGCTCTTCCAAATATTATCTAGGATAGATGAGTTATTCTAGAAATTGACAATATTGTTTGTCTTTTCATTCATCTATTTGAGATTAACTATTTCTAACTTTGATATTCGACATAATTCTTCCTTTTTAGTCAATTGAATCTTCAAGGATTCTTCCACTTCTTTAGCATGTTCAATATGAGTCTTTAGATTGATGACTATTTCTTCTGTATCATCCAAGACTTCTTTGAATTTAATATTTTTATCATATGTCTTCAATTCTTCCATATCTTTTGTTAGATAAAAAACTTTAGTTTTCAATATTTTGATTTCTTCCTCGTATTCTAGCTGAATCTTTTTTAGGTAGATGGATTCTAATTCAAACATATGGCATGATTCTTCCTTTTTAGTTATTTGAATTTTATAGGCTTGTTCTTTTTTCTTAGATTCTTCAATTTGAATCATTAGATATGCATTAGTACTTTCATTTATATTTTTGAAATTAATGATTTCCAATTCCAACATGTGGTAAGAATTTTCTTTCCTTGTTAACTGAATCTTTAGGAATTCTTCACTTTCTTTAATTTCCTCAAGTTGAGTGTTTAGAATGTTAACTTATTCTTTTGATTCGTTTAGTACTTCTTCTCTTTTACTGCCATGTGTTTTTAATTCTTCCATGTCTTCTGTTAGATTAGTAACTTTGGTTTTCAACCTTTTGATCTCCTCTTCTTTGTTTTCTAACTGAATCTTTTGCTCATGTTCTTCATGGTTAGATTGATCTAACTATTGAAGTAGCAACATATCCTTTTGTTGAAGTTTCTTCAACTCTTATAGAGTGCACATGGTTGTGGACTCAATATTGTCAAGAACGTCCACAGGAACTTTAATATGCATATAATTTCCTAGTTCCAAACAAATCTCTCCTATAGCAACTACAACATCAGTTTTAAGATTATGTAATTTTTATTTAGTGATTACTAAGAAATGCCTCAATTCCTTGATGAGGTTGTCTTCCTCACTGTTGACTGAGATTTGCATCAAATCTTGTATTTCATTCTGATTAGAAATATTTTTCTCTATATTATTTTCTTCAATGTGATTGCAATTTTCCTTTTCTTTATCTTCTTCCTTATCTTGATAAGAATTCTCTTCTTATGAGTTTTTTTCCTTAGGTTGACATGAATCCTTTTTATATGAGTCTTTTAGCACACTTTTATAGGATTTCTCTTCTTCTTGTATTTCATTCTGATAACAATTTTCTAGTTGAATTATTTGGCAGATTTGTAGTGCTTCATATTTTCTTTGACTTGGTTTGACAATCCATCCTGAATTTATTTTAAGGCTACTGAATTGTTTCTCCTTGCTTCCTTTGCAGTTTTGGATTTTCTCTTTGAAGTAGTTAAGTGCTAGGGCTTACTTACTACTAAATCCCAAACTTTAGATCCTCTTGACTTTAGATATCTTTTCAAATTTTCCCTCCATGATAAATAATCTGCACCATCAAATAAGGGAGCTTCAGTTGTGGAGATATCAAATTTTCCACCCATTTCTTATGAATATACCTTCAGTGTTTAAACTGTGCTGAAGGAACCTCACTTTGATACCAATTGTTGAAATGGGTACTTGACACTGAGAGGGGGGGGTGAATCAGTGTCACAAAACTTTGGACAATTTTCACTTTTCACAATTTAACTAAACAACAAATATTTATTTCATTTTCTCAATCAATATATATATAAAAGAATAAATACTATATTTATTTATTTTAACCTGAATGAATACATAGGATCAATCTTTGAATTTCATCTTCATACAATTATGAGAGACCCAACTCTCTGTTACAAGACCCGTCTTTTACTTCTCAGATCCAACTGAGAAATGAGGAATCCAATCCTCATAACAAGTCCCATATTGTTGATCTCATATCCAACTGAGATGTGAGGAATCCAATCCCCTCACAAGACCCAACTTGTAAACAAGCACCAACCTGATATAATGAACTTTAATTCAATCCATTATATATAAATATATATACTTCAACAAATTCAACTACACATCTTCTCACCATTCCTTCTTGTTTATATAGTCTTCCAACTCGTGTGAATTTGAATCATTGTGTATTTTAATATTTGAACCATTGTACCTTTTCATTTAAAATAATAATATTAATCTTTAACTAATATCATTTTTTCTTTTTATTCTTTATTCATAATGCTCATGAATTAACTCTCTTTTAATCATGACTGTGTGTCGGTTCTTTTGACTTCATGAGTTGATCATAGACATGAATTGATTCATCATATCATTCTCATTCTTCTGTTGCATTATCTGTTCACCAACAAATCACATTTGATCTCTTATCGATTCTCTGTATTATTTTTATGTTAAATCTGTGTCGAATTAAGTCTGTATGAGGCGCTTCCTTCAAACCATTACATGTGAACGATAATGAAAAACCACAGGATTATCAACTTTAGCGAAGTATTATCTTTTTCCTTTATATCTCTTATTCCATATGACCAACAACGATGACCAGACACTAGGCCAAACGAGCTCTTGAGCGCTTATCAAAATCAACGGTCATGATTTAATCTCTTAATGAAATGGATGACTGTTGGGACTTCGGGACTTCAAGACTTTTGTCCTTTCAAATATTTTGAATACGATTTCGCCGAACATATAAGATGGTTCACGTTTATTTCATGGAAACAGATCAATGGTCAAAATCAATCCTTACACTTATCCTTTCATTTCTTAATCCGACAGTCGGGACTTAATCAAGCATTGATATGGATGGCCACCATTTACTTCGGGACTTCGTCTACTCTACTTATGTTATACTTCCACTGTATTTTGATCAATGGTTGAGAATGCACCAGAAGTATTCTTCAGATCAGACGACTCATGTCCACTTCGGGACATCGACATTCGGGGATTTGGGACTTACGACATTTGTTGGTGGTTAAACTCTCGAAGTAAAATTCTGGGAGTGATGTAATTTGCTTACGTCACTTGATGACATGGCACAATTCGAGTAGCTACCACGTGTCACTCACATTCGTGATTTACACGTACTTGAAATGTCAATTTCAACTTGACAATTGTCATTATATGACCGTGCCATGTGTCCTTGCTAGCGTGGTTTGTCACATGTCCTTGCTGACATGTTCTACAACATGTCCTTGCTGACATGGTCTGCTGACGTAGATCTCCCTGATCTAATGGTCAGAATAGTATCCAATATTTATCTCAGATTGACGGCTGAGAGTTACTTTGGATTTTCGGCTTTTGGGACTTCGGATAATTCGATCTCTCGACTTTACAATACTTTCGAAGTGAGATTCCCCGAAGTGTAAATTCCTGAGAAATTTTAACCAGAAATGAATGTTGTTCGTTGATCAAGGTTTTAGATCGACGGCTTGATCTATCTGCGATACTGCTTAGCCTTGGATTAAATCCAATGAATCTTCTTCTAGCTTATCATGTCCTTCCACTAGAATGATCCAACAGTTGTCGGGTATTCAGATATTAGAATTCTCAAACCTTCTACATCTCTTATCCTATCCTTCCACTTAATGTGATCTGGCAGCTGACGAAAATTCAGGTAATGAAGATCTCATATCTCATCCCTTGCTTATCCTATCCTTCACTCCAAAAGTGATCTGACGACTGACAAAAATTCAGGTAAACGAAATCTCATATCTCATCCCTTGATTATCCTATATTTCTACTTTAAAGTGATCCAATGGATGAGAAGAATCTCAAAGCAGATCAACAATCAAGGATGATTGTGGGGTCTTCAACTAGAATGACTTTTAAGACTATCATCGAGTTCCACAAAGGAAACCATTCATTGGTAGTGGAATTGATTCCAACCGTAGATCTATTGTTGAGTGATAATAGACGATTGATCTGGATTATTGAAACACAACTTGCGAGTGGTTTAATTTGTTACCCAAGATCCACAATTTATCCCTGCTGTTGATTTGGCACTTGCGTATCCGACAATCATGACTTAATCCTAATTAATATGATTGTTTGTTGGATCAACCACAGTCGCCGATGTTTGAGTTTATGAGATATGACGATCTAGAACAATTGTGGGATTCGAACTAGCGATTCGTTTAATTCTCCTTTCTCTCTCCACAATCTATCCCTTCCATTGATCTGGCATGCATATCCAATGGTTACAACTTGATATGATCATTAACCAATCCTCCAATGGCCCTTTATCCTACGGTCACTCATATGACCGCCATTCGTTCCATGAGATGATCAACACCGTCAATTTCTTGATCGGACAACTACTGAGGCTTCTCACCTTTTCTTGTGCATCGATCGACTTCTCAGTCTTTCCATTAATCCCGACGACATTTATACAATGCACTCTTCTTTATGAGCTTTGAGCTTTGGCATATTGTCATACAGTTTGACATTCTCATCCTTTGCATACTTTCAATGCGCTTTTCCTTATGAGCTTTGATCTCTGTGTATTTTTTGACATTCTCTGCTAACTGATAAACTGTTGACATCAATGACAATTTCATCTATGATGAATCAACAATGACAATTCATCATAAAAACTTATCATCACATCATAATGACATCAAATGTTGACATCAATGAAAACATATCAATGAAAATATGTCCAACACATGGATGTTTAGAGTTGTACATGTGCAGGATCTGCATAATCATCTGATTTATGACCTCAGTCTAGCCATCAGTTTGGGGGTGGAAAGTAGTGTATCTAGTGAGATTTGTGTCCAAAAATGACCATAGACTTCATCAAATTGTGTTGAGGAACATGTTGTCCCTATCTGAGGTGATGTTTTGTGGTATCCCAAAATGGACACACACCTGTTCGAAGAAGAGATTGGCAGTATATTTCGTTGTGATGCTCTTCTTGTAGGCTATGATAATGGCCATCTTCGAAAACTGATCAATCGCCACCAATACACAATCATTTTCATTCTTGGTGGATAAAAGGCCAGATATGTAATCCATTGAGATGGATTCCCAAGGCCTCTTGGGAGTAGGAAGAGGGGTATAGAAGCCTTTCTTCTTGATGGATGTCTTGGAAATGGAACTTGTAGTGTAAGATCTGATATACTTGCTGGTGTTTTGTCAAATTTTTGGTCAATAAATTTTTTTCTATAGAATGGCCAAAATTTTCTTCATGCCAAAATGTCCTACCATCCTACTGTAGTGAGACTCCAAAATCATATTTTCACACTCGCTTGTGGGAACCCAGAGGTGGCCCAGATGGCATAACATTCCATCCTAGAGGTGAAAATCAGTTACATTCATTCCTATACCCAAGACTCAAGAGATGATAGGTGGTGGTAAAGTCAGGGTCACGTTGATAAAGTTGGGGCCACTCATATGCCTCATTCCCATAGGAATGGATCACTATGGTGAGTGCATAAACGAGAGGGCGACTGAGGCAATCAATGACACAATTTTTGATCCATATTTTATACTTCATGTTGAGATGGAACTTCTTTAGGTATGTGGACCACTTTTGATTGCGGTGATTTTTCAACCTCCCCTGTGTCTGTATGAACTGTAGAGGCTTGTGATCAGTGTGGATCATTTTATCCTTTCTCAGAATGTAATGTTTCCATTAGCAACAAGCTTGCATAATAGAATACATTTATTTTTCATAGGTGGGGTATTTTTGGACAGTATCTGAGAGTGTATGACTATGGTATCTTACTAGATGACCATGATGAGTGAGAAATAAACCTACAACATAGTCATAGGCATCAATCTCAATATAGAATGATTTTTGCATATTGTCTAGGGAGAGTACTGGAGCCTAGCACAAGTGATTCTTTAGATCATCAAATTCTTGTTGTTTTTCCTTCCCCCATGAAAAATTTTCCTTTCCACCACCCTTGGTTACTTGGCTGAGGGCCCATGCAATATGGGAGAATCCCAACATGAACCTATGGTAGAAGTTGGAAAGTCCCAAGAAAATCTAAAGCTCGGTTAGTGTGGTTGGGTTTGTCCAGTCATGGATGACTTGCATATTAGCTAGATCCACATGTACCCCATGCTCATCAACAATGTATCCCAAGTATTAGACTCTATTAATGCCAAAGGAGCATTTTTCCAGGTTGGCATATAGCGTTTTTTGCTGCAAAGTGCCCAAAACCTACTGAATATGATGCATATGCTCCTCCCAAGTTCTTTTGAAGATGAGGATTTCATCTAGATATTCCACCACAAAAGAGTTGGTGAAGGGTCTTAATACATCATCCATCAATCGAAAGTTGTTGGTGCATTTGTTAATCCAAAGGGCATGAATAGTCATTCTAAGAGACCTTATCTAGATTTGAATGTTGTCTTCCATACATCATTTGGTTCGATGGGAACTTGGTTGTAGCCAAACTTTAGGTCAATCTTACCGAAGAACTTTTCCCCCCCGATTTGGTCAAGAAGGTTATCAAATCGGGGAATTGGGTACCGATTCCTCACTATGATTTTTTTTAATGCTTTGTAATCAATGAAAATCTTCCAGGTCTTGTCTTTCTTCTGCACCAGCACAATCGAGATTTTGCAAGGGGAGGAGCTAGGTCAAATGTGCCCCTTTTGAAGAAACTCTTGGATATGGCACTTGATTTCATCATTTTCCATTAGCAAGCATCATTAGACTGGTCCATTAGGCAATGATGCATCGGGGATTAGATCAATTGTATGCTTAACTTGGCAGTGTGTCGGTACCTTGATGGGTGAGGAGAAGATATCTCTATACTCTTCCACGATCCTGTCCACTTGCTTCTGCTGGAAAGAGAGGCTCAGTGTAAAGGTCATGGATGTGGCAACGACATTCTACTTACTGCGAGCATGGATCACAAAGAATATGAACTTCCCAATATGTGTAATGATCTTACTACATTGCTTAGCAGAGATTAAAGAAATAGCATTAGGCGATGCTACCTCTGCTATCTTGGACAATTGTCTACCCAAAGTAATAATAACACTGCAGGGTCTAGACTTATACACAACATGTCGCTTCCACAAATATGGTTTTCCTAAAAGAACATCATAAAATTGAAGGGGAGAAATATCACACAATACCTCATATTTGAAGGGCTTGATGTTGTAGGGCAGAAGAAACTATTGGCTAATACATAGATCTCTTCCTTGGAAAAGGAAACCAATGGTGTAGGGTTGTGGGTGTGTTGTTATTGGAAAGTCCAACCAATTTACGACCTGTGTTGAGATTAGGTTTGTCTGACTGCCACTATCGAAAATGAAATGGAGCGGAGTCCCATTTACCCACATCTGTGAGTGAAAGAGGCGTTACCATTCCTCTGGTTCTTCTGGTTCGCTTGGATAGACTTTGGTGGTAGCGACAATGGAATTGGGTTCGACATCGATGATCCGCTTCCCACCTTTTAGACTTGATTAAGAGTTAGAATCTGCCTCAGACTCAAAATCTTTCAGCTCGACCACCAATGAATTCTTGGAGAGACATTTTTTGTTGTTGTGCCAAGGGATTTTATGGTATTCACACCACTTTCCTGTGTCGTTCTTCGACTTCTCATTACCCTTCTTGGGTTGTGACTTGGACTGGTTGTCTCGAGAGAACCCATATTTTATCTATCCCTTGTTTGGTGTGTTGGGACCACCTTTTTTCTGCTTCGATTATGAGGAATATGTAGATCCAAACTCTCACCTCTTCTACTTAAATTTCTGCTCGATCTTGAAATCGTATCTATAAGTCCCACCTAATGAAGTGATGTTCAGAAAATTCATTTCTTTTTGAATGTATCTGTGAAAAAATCCATAGTATTTGAGCGCCAGATGTTGTTCAGAGTCTTTAATACCCAATTTGGTGTGCATAGTTTGGAAAATATTAGTGAAACATGGTACTATCTGGTCACTTTCCTAACGTAGTGTGGTCCATCTTGGGTACTGGTCCTCATAGCTTCCAACAAGGAAGTATTGTTCTTTAATTTCATCCCTGAAGGAATCACAGGTGGGGGTGACCGAAAATATTGCAGATTCCTCTATGGCCCTTTGATCAAAGTACGTATTCAACTAGTCCTTAACATGGGGGATGGCCTTGAGGAGTGAAAAAATTATCTTTTCCCTATCGGAAAAATTGTGGACTGAAAAATACCCTTCGAGCAGATTCAACCATTTATCTACAACATCCACATCTATCAGTCCTTCAAATAATGGAATATCAAAATTTAATTGTACCTTGAAGGGGGTTGCGTGGCTTCTTGATAAATATGTGTCTCATGTGGGAGGGGGTTGCATGGCTGATTGATGAATATGTGTCTCTTGTGGGCAGTTGACGAAAGATCTATGCAAAGTTGTCCATCATCTCGTTCCTTTTTCGCAAAAGGGTTTCCTCGAGGAACATTTTAAAAGGATCTCTTGTTCCATCATATTTCTTCTTCTTCCCCATGATTTTTGGTTAGGTTCAATGTGGTCGATATTGTAAAGGCTTGATTTGTTCGAGTCCCATCTTCTTATACTGAGATCTTGTCGGGGACATGCACAAAGAAAAACAAATGAAGAGAAGACCACTCTTATACCACTAATATGAATTTATGAGAAGAATGAAATGACTAATAGATTGAATACCATGACATATAGGTACAAACAACAACAACATATATCCAGTGAACAATAACTTCTATGGAATAAAAAAAATAAGTTGAAACTCTAAAACTGTAGAACTGAAACAATTTGTTCAAATGGTGGTAGTTATCTCTCAAAAGAGATGTGGCTTCTATGCACATTCGTCTGAGAAGAATGATTACAATGAGGCTCTAGAGGAATTTTTAACATTGTTCATGAATTTTGAAACCCTAGACATAAAAAAACCTAACCCTAGGAGACGAAACACCAAAAGTTATGTGGGCTCCGATGGGTAAGTTGGTACCTCAACTTCCCAGGGTCGTAACTTTTTCATATGACCTTTGTTTTAGGCATGTGATAGCCCATTGGAAAGGTATTTTTGAGAACTAGAAATTATGTTGTAAAACTCTAAATACATCTACATTTTGACTATGCCAAACAAAAAAAACCCATATCTTGTTGGGGACATGCAAAAAGAAAATCAAATGAAGAGAAAACCACTTGGATACCACTGATACTGATTGTAACGAACCGCCTCGTTACGACAACCATTCTAAGAACAGGTGCAATTTTTTTTTTTTTCCTTAAGTGTGTGCGCGCGTGTAGAAGTAACAACACGCTAGCTGTGCAACGCCCTGGACAAACGACAAGACGCGACCACGATATTCATCACAAGAAGACTAAAGGCACATGACGAGTAACTGCATCAATAAACGACCATAGGCATAAGGTGCACAACGCAAACATTTAGCGACAAAGCAAAACTGACCACAATCAAGTATAACAAAATAAGAAGAACAATTACGCCCCTTACGGAAGACACGTGACTAAAGGACTCCAACAATGAAACCCAAGTTCAACATTGTTTAAATGAACAACCACCTTAATTTACTAACTCGGAGTAATTTATTGTACGTAAGTCAAGGTTATTGCACCA
>JZKD02S1781900.1:279133-297595 GCA_000966675.3 Picea glauca | reverse complement strand
ATGGAGCAAATATTGAAGATCAAGTTAATGATCATATTGAAGAAGATGATGATGCTAATAACACAATTGAAGAAGATGGGACAAATATATTGATCTTGGAAACATTTAATAATGTTGGAATGGATGATGATGATGACCAATTTGATGGTGTTTTTGATATACCTATACTTGATAAGGGAAGTCAACCTATTTATGAAGGCTCCAAAACAAGTTTTCTCTCTACTATATTGTTGTTGGGGAACCTAAAGGTTATGAATGGTTTGTCAAACACTTATCTCACACAATTGTTAAGGTATGTAATATATTTTGTCACTTAGTACATGATGATAAAGGTTTTCTTTTTCCTATATTTTTATTGTTAATTGATCATTTATAAAATTTGGATGCAATATGTACTATCGATATTCTTTACATTAACCAATATCAATTTTTTATGTTGTAGAGTGTTAGGTGAATTTATGCTACCATCTTCAAATGTATTATGTTGCACATACCAATATTTGCATGCAATAATGAAAGATATTGGAATAGAGTAGCAAGTTATTCATGCATGTCCCGATGATCACATTATATATTATGGAGACCATGTGTCGAAAGAAGAATATATAAAATGTCAAATTAGTAGATATTGAACCGATCAAGTAACAAAAAATGTGTCTCACAAGGTTCTTCATTATATTCCCATAATTCCACATTGGAAGCAATTGTTTAGGTGCAAAAGCATATCATAGTTTATAGATTACCATGCAAAGAACATAAGTAAATACGGTGTTCTTCAAATTCATGCGGATGGATCTGCATTTAAAAATATAGAGGAAATATGCCCACATTTTAAAGATGAACCTCGCAATCTTAGGCTTTCATTGGTAGTTGACGATGTCAATCCATTTGGAGAGCTCAAATCTACTTACTCAGTGTGGCTTGTTTTTGTTATCAACAATAACATTCCTCCATGGATGTCAATAAAGAGGGAGCACATAATTTTTTAATTGATTGTTCTAGGTATTTGTTTAGAATAATTGTTTTTAACATGATAACATATCATTTATCTTGTTTGTTTCATAATTATCTATTATATTTTTTTGTTTACTCATATATATTCAATTATGTTTTATAATTATGTTCAATATTTTTTTATTAGGTAAGTACCAAGTCAAATATATGAATTTATATATCAATCCTCTTATCCACAAGTTACTAGAGTTATGGAAGGACATCACTATGTATGATATCTCTAGACCAATAGGTATGCAAAGGGAATTTAAATTCCATGCAATGCTTGCGTGGAAAATTCACAATGCCCCATGGATAATATATTTATGTGGTATGTTATAATGTTATAGTGCACTTTAATATATAGTGTTTAATTTTATGAAGTTCATATCATGCATGTTTTTTTATATAAACCCTTCATTAAACATACTTCAAATAATTGATATAAATTTAATCTATCTCTTGTAGGTATTCAAACAAAGGGTAAATTTTCATGTCCATTTTGTGGTCCTAAGATGAAATCTCATCGTTCAAGAAGTTTAGGAAAGGAGGTGTTTGATGGGTATAGACACTTCCTGTATAAGAACCATAGGTATTGAAGTTCTAAGAAACATCTTTTCAATGGGAAAGAAGAGACTGTATTAAAACCAATGAGAATGACACCTCATCTATGGTAGTTGCAATAAAACATAAATTGTCAAGGTATATTGGATCAAATCATCTATGTATATCATACATGAAATGTTTAAAATAATTTATATTTTTATTGCATTTTGCTCATTGTACTAATTGCTAAGTCTTGTTGTAATATATTGAATTTATATGATTCACCTTGAAGGCCGTCATGAAGGAATTAATAATGTGGCGCTTCCACGAGGAATGAAATGTTATCCCGTACAATTCAGTAGGCTCCCCTACTATGAGCACCTATAAATTGTTCATTTGTTTGATAAAATTCACATCGGGAATAATGTAACATAAACATTATGGTGGATCTTAGATGGACGTAGTGACAAGAACAATTGTGAATATTTGTAATGATATTAAGGAGGCCAATCATGTAATGCAAAGTGTGATTCATTCAAATAACAATGCAATTGTCCAAAATATAATCACCCTTCCATGGTTATTGACAGAGAAACAAAGAAAGGATGTAAAAGAGGTTATTGAAAAAAATAAATTCCCCACTAGTTTTTCTTCAAACATAAAGAATATCCTAACAAAGAAAGGTGAATTAGGTGGGGTAAAACTCATGATTTTGCATACCTTTATTAAGGTAATTATTTTGGTGTATATATTTCGATATTGGTAAAAAATCTTGTTTGTGTTTTTTTTTCTACTAATTTGGGAATAAATAATGATTCATTTTTTATGTTACAATATGTTCTACTGCTATCTCTCCTAGAAAAAATTGACAACAATGTCAAACAAGTTGTATATAATATTGGAAAATACATGAAGTAACTGGAGATTTATTGCGTCCATGTTGTTTCCAATTAGCAACATCTCATCGACATATAAAGCAACATATATGAAACACCTGCCTTCTTCCTTGGAATATATGCAGTGATCAAATTTGCTTCTCACAAATACCAAACTAAGGATGTAGCTGTGAAAATTATGGTAACACATCCTTGGCGATTGCTTTATACCATAAAGGAATATTTTGAGTTTGCACACCAACTATTGTTTTCCCTTTACTACAAATCCTTCATGCGGTTTCATGTAGATTTATTCTTCCAGGTCCCCATGTAGGAATGATGTCTTCACATCCATATGTTCTATCTCCAAATAGAATGTTGCAGCTAGAGACATTAGTACTCTAACGGAATTTAGTTTTGCAACAGGGGAAAAAATCTCACCGAAGTCAAATCTCTCGACTTGGGAATATCCTTTCGCTACCAGTCGAGCTTTGAACTTCTCGACTTGTCCTGCGACATTCATGTTATTCTTGAAAACCCGCTTGCTACCGATGAGATTTCTTCCACTAGGTATCTTGGGTAAATCCAATGTCTCATTATTGTACAACAATTCCATCTCTTCGACTATGGTGTCCTTCGATAGTTTACCCTCTGCCGAGTCGACTGCCTCACCGACCGACTTGGGCTCATCGTCGATGGTAGTTAGAATGAATATGGAATGGAAGTTAGGAAGAATGGACCTTTCAATTGGTTTTTTTACTCTTTCTGACCTCCTTACAACCAGATTCGGTTGTTCCACCTATTCCTTATATTCAATCGACTCAATTGAATCATCTTCTTCGTTCCACAGTTCAAAACACACTGTATCAGGATTATTCTCGTTCTGAATAGATTCTTCCAACTCATATTTACCTCCGACTTCTATGAAGACCACATCTAGACTATACATTGTTCTCCTTGATGTAGGATCCTAGATCTTATATCCCTTCATACCTTCCTTGTATCTGATGAAAATACATTTGACTTCCTTCTTGACCATCTTGCTCCTCTTTTCCTTGGGAACATGCACAAATGCATCACAACCAAATACTTTGAGATGTGTCAATGAAGGATTCTTACCAGACCATACCTTATTTGGAGTCATGTCGACTAACATTGACGAAGGAGACATATTCACCAAATATCTTGCAGTCTCAACTACCTCCTCCTAGAATTCTTGTGTGAGACCAACACCACTGAGCATTCTTCTTTCCTTATCCATCAACGTTTAATTAATTCTCTTGGAAACTCCATTTTGTTGTGGGGTATATGGTGTGCTATTTTGGCGTGCTATTCCACACTGGTTATAGAATTTATCAAATTCCTTTCCACATAATTCACCACCATTGTCATTCCTCAACACTTTAATCTTATTTTATGTCTAGTTTTCCATAAGGGATTTAAACTTCTCAAATTTCTCGAAAACCTATGATTTATTCCTTAGGAAATATATCCATGTATTCCTAGAAAAATAATTTATGAAGGAGGCATAATATAGGGATCCACCAAGTCAAGGCATTATAATCGGGCCAAACACATCACTATGCATCAATTCTAGAATCCCATTTTCCCTTGTCACCCCAGATGGGAACCTCACCCGACTTTGTTTTACATATATGTAATTTTCACAAAATTTGATTTGTAAACCACATTCAGTAAAATATTTGACCATAACTTTTCTTGGCAGAGCTCGAAGTCCTTTTTCTCCAATGTGTCCCATCCTCTTGTACCATAACTGTTGGATGTGGAGCCTGATTATCTTCCTGATTTAGAGGTCTTTGTTTTTGGCCATGTTTATACCCCATGAAGACTGTACACCCATCCACATGTGGGGTTTGCTGGGGGGGGCGAATGTTATAACCCTAATTTTCACCAGACATACTTACCTGACATCAGGCCATCCCATATGCCTTCTTTGCCAATCCAGTAGTGAAAAACTCTTCTTAAAACCTCCCTTTTTAAAGGCCCACGTGCCCTACTCCACTATTGCGCAAGTGTACATGCTAGCTTCCTCACTACAACCCGTGTGTACCTACAAAAGCACGAAAAAAGGAAAGTTGCTGACAGAACACACAAATTTGGGTAAGTTAACTAAACCTTTAGACCATACATGGCTGGTCATTCGATCAAATACCTAGCTCCTTCTAGCCTATAAAATAAGGGGTAAGGGTCCCATTTGAAAGCAAGAAAATCATAGTAAAGAGACTATACCCAACTGAGCATTCCCCTTTTCCCAAATTTTATCCATCCTTGTGCAAAGATAAGTATAAAGAAAATTAGTTGGAGGACAGTTGAAGAGGAGCCCAGGAATAATTTACTCTTGTGAAGATTAATACAAAAAGGAATAATTTTCCTGTCCCGCCATATCATGTGTTCAAGTTGAATATTTATTTTATGATATTGTCACAACTAACCCAACAATTAGTATATGAAATGCATGTTCACATTTTTTGTTTGTTCATGTGTGAATGTAGGTCAACTTTGGGAGGAGGCTTGCAATCAAAGAGAGAGTGAAAGAAAAGGGATCGAAATCAAACGAAGGACTCAAGGTAGAGTTACCGAAAAGAAGCCTTTGAAATGGTTATTTTCTGCATGCATGATTAGAACCCTTAAATGCTAAGTCCGTAGGGGGGATTCCCACCCACAACAGAATTGACAACCATACTAGGGATCTCTAGGGTTTTCTGGGAGTCCTTTTTGGGTATTTTTTAAAATTTTTGTTTCATTACTTGTTTTTAGAGTTTCTGCAAAAGTTTGAGCTAGAAGGGATTCTGGTCTTCCATACCAGTTCTTCCTTCTTACTTTGTTTGGCTGCATTTTATTTTACGGGAAGTCACAGAGGTACATGTGGCTTGTATAAGGCTTGCATGCATGTACACATGCCCAAACTTCACACAACCCATGTGGACACACTAGATGATGCAGTAACACTAGCGTGGCTAGGTTCAATTTTTTTTTTATTAAAGAGGAAGTCATCCTCTTCCCTATCAAAAGTGATCCTTCTCAGGGTTTTCTAAAACTCATTCTGGTCTCTGTTTTTGTAGTTTGTAGCTTAGGTACCATTTTAGATTGGTTTTGTTCTATGAAATTTTCCTTGAATTGTTTTTTCTTTTCTGACAAAGTAAGTTTATGAGTCTTCAAGAGATTTTGGTTCTCAATACCAGTAGTATTTTCCAATGCTTGATTGCTTGTCTTTTAATTTTTTGAAGAGTTGTAGAGGTACACATGTCTTGCATAAGGTTTTCATGCCTTTACATGTGCTCTAACCTTACACAGCTCGCATGCACACACTGGCTGTTGAACTATCAACAACATGCCTGTTGAGAAAATTTTTGTTTAAGGAGAGGCAGTCATCCTTTTCCTTATCAAGGGTGATACCTCTCAATTTTCTTGGTCTCCATCATAGTAGTCAACAACTTAGGTCTAATCAGAACAATAACTTTATTTTTCATTAAAAAATATTCCTAAAATTTGTTTTCTTTCATAGGGTTTTTAGACAAGTGTGAGAGTCTGCTTTCATCAATTTGTGTGTTATTGTCAGTAACTCTTTGTGATCTGCACTTAGGCCAGCAGTTTTCTTGGTATTTACTTGTCGTTATTTTTCCTTTTTTCTTTGGGAGCATTAAATAAAGAAACTCTTTTATTTCTTGGTTTGGTTAAGTAGTTGTTGGTTTGCATTAATAACCAGGAAATGCTTTTCTTTCATAAGTTCTTGGATGTTTACTTAGGACAATAAGTAGCTCGTAGTCGATCGAAATCCTATTTTGAGGTTGCTATTCAAATATCTTAGAAAAAAATTTAGTTTGAAAAGTTGATTAAGAATTGTGTCAAGAAGAAGTTATTTTGTTTCCAGATTTATGTTTATCTTTTCTTTCGTATCTGACAACATCATTAGTTTCACTTTCATAAAATTTGAATTAAGACAAGCCATAAAAAAATAATGATTAATTAAAATCAACTAGTCTTTGTGCTTGTAGGGTCCATCAATTAGTCTAGGCTAGAGCCTTGATTTAGGTTGGAGAGGAAAATCTTCAAGGCTGTAAAACATACATAAGAGTCTGTGCTAGGGAGTGTTAAAATTCCAGTATCTTGAAAGTTATCCAGGAACCCTCTCTAACATAGAGGATAAACATGAAGTCACGTGCGGAAAGGTAGCAGAGATAACCCCTCCAAATCCTGACCAAGAGTAGTGGGGAACACATATAGAGGGCTTGTTTTGGGATTCTGTCAATTGCATTTTCCACAGAGCTTCATGGGTCTCAAATCTGTTTGAGGTCCTCAATTGTCTTCCAGACCACTTGCTTTCGATACCCTTGATAGGTTTCAGGCTTGATACCCTGCTCATTGCGATCCACCTGACTGTCGATTGTACCCACGTGGTGACTGTTCACACGTTGGCAACCTAGTTTCCATTATTTTAGGGACTTACACAAGTGACTCGGGGGTAGACCACGGTACCTAGTATAGATATCAGGCCACACTTTGCAGAGTATACCCATAGGGTGATTTTGTGTTTGAGTTTCACTTGTACCAATAAGTTGCTCTAGTGTTGGTTGTTGTAACTGTTCTTCCAAATAGTTCAGTCATTGTTTGTTTTATCTCGTAGGAATTTTTTCTAGTGTGTGTTGTTTTTGAACGAATAGAAAGGCCTAGTGTGTCTTTGATCTTCTCACACAACAGAGGATCACAAGCTTCACCGGTCACGAAGGCTTCTTGGTCTACCCCCGATTACACTGGAGCCACCCCTGCCATCGCTAAGGAGAAAGCTAGACCAACAAGGGTATTTTGAAGAAACCAGGTGACAGGAAACTGTGCCCGACCAACATCTGGAGGAACCAACTATTTCAGAATTTGTAGTGGAGGCTCTCGGTCCACTTGAAACTCCAACCACTGATATTTCGACGCCCATCATCATACATATTTATCCTTACGGGCACCAGACAATGTCACACGCAGCAATGGAAACAAATGTTGCCACTTCTTCTGGGAATTATTTTGTTCCCACTACGACTGTCACCACAGGGGGTGTTCCACCTCCTAACCGACCGTCACCGGTTCGAGCCACCATGGTCACGATTGCCTCTACCTGGAGTAGTGGTCCGATCCTGTCTTTGGCAACGACCACTGCTCCTTTCACACAGAGTGTGACAGGCCCTCCGTTCTCATACGAGATGCCTAGCTTAGGTACAAGCCTTGTACTATCCTACTCCACTATACAAAATTTAGGTCTGGGGTGAGGGAGCTCTAATGCTCCTCTGCAAGGACCCATGGCAGGAAATTTAGCTCCCTTTAACACTTTCCCTTATGGGGGAGGTCATATACCTCCTTCGTCCCCTTTGCTCGGCAATACCCACCAGGAATCCACTGGGCCAAATGCACACCATAGTTCATTTGGAGCAGGGAGTCAAGGACCAACTTCTCATAATATGTCGGTAGGTTCGAAACTATTTTCTTTGTTCGGTGCATTTGGTAACAACGCTTTCTCGTCAGTTTCTTTCCTGACTGGGGACAACCCTGATTACGGAAAACCTAATACTATGTAGGGTACTATTCATGCACAGGGGGAAAACCCAAAAACTTCTTCTGCATTAGGACCTTGGAATTCTTGGCAGGGATCAGTTCCCTCGTTAGGAATGCCGATCTGGGGCAATTCTTTTCACAACCAATGGAACCCCAGGCAAGGTATAGTACCTATTCCCATGGGATCGGCATGGGGAAACCCTTCCCAAAGTCCTCCAAATGTAATGCACGCCCAACCATCTATGTCCTATTTTGGGAATCATCCGATGATGTCTCCTCAAACACAAAATCCATACGCTTGTCATGGCCATGGTTTCTACCAGAACCCTGACCAGCAACCCAACTTTTCCTGGCAACCTGGTGCCAGTCAAACTCCAGGCCCTTTTTTCCATGGTTATCACCAACAACCCAAACTACCTTTCTTGGAAACCTTTCATTTACTAGACTTAACAAGGTTTTTGAACGACCCAATCTGTCATGATCCACGTTGGCCTCCTATGCCAACGAAGTTGCTTTCAAACATACCAAAGTTCTAAGCCAAGCCTAATGGAGATCTAGGAGATCATGTGACTACTTTTCACCTTTGGTGCTCACCTAATTCATTTAAAGATGACTCCATACAATTGTGATTGTTTCAACATACTCTTGTTGGGAGTGCTGCGAAATGGTACATTGAGCTCGACTGCTCAAAATACTCTTCCTTCGGTGAATTGGAAATGTATTTCCTAAACCATTTCCAATTACCTGTGGGATATGAAATTGGCACAAAATTGCAAGCCAATTTCGAACAGACAAAGTGGACCATATCTATGATCACTTCCGAGAGTGGAGACGCTGAAAGAGATTGATTAAGGTGCCAGTCCCACCAACATTCCTACTAGAGTGGTTCCTTAAGTCTTTGGTCCCACAATTATCCAAATATATTGCAATGTCGAGGGTGTTTTCCGAAGAAGATGCAATCATGAGAGCTCAACAACTTGAGCTAATCTATTCTTAGTCTGGTCTACTATACGATATCTTTCTAGATGTGCCATGATCAATACTTGATAAAAAAAGACAGAGAGTTGGACCACATGCCGATGGTATTGTTGGTTCAACACAAACAAATCCCACTGAACAACTGACGAAACAATTGCAACAATTGTGTATCCAACATACAACGACCAACCAGACTATTGTTCTGGCTGCTCCCCCTACCGAAACGTCAGATGTACATAGTGTGAAATCAACAAATCTGAAGGCCACCCAACAACCTGATGGAAATAAAAAAAAATTGTAAGAAGGGTAAGGAGGATAAGAAACCCACTAATAATGTTGGCGGGGGCAACACCAAAAAAAGGAAGTCGAGGTATCCGTGTAATTTGTGTGTGGAAGACCACCCAACTCACCAATTCCCTCAGCTTGCAGAGGCACACAAGTTATTGTTACAACAACAACATGCTGTGTTAACAAACCCTTTTCAACATGGCCAAAATCTAACTCAAGGCTCTACAAGAGAGGAAGGGGGTAGTCAAGTACCCCCTCCATATTCAAACAGTCCTGCATCCGTGTATGTGTATATGATGAAAGTTGATGCCTATATATCGACTAGAGCACATGATTACAACAATCCAAGCACCTCTGAGAAATGTAAAGAAGATGAAACCCTATCTCTTCCTCTCCATATCGAGAAGACATTGGGAGAAACCATGACAGGCATCCCAAAAGGTGCATTTAAGAAAGCTTCTCACAACCCAAATGCAAGGGCCACCCAAAACTACTCTGTGGTGGAGGATTTGTCTCAAACCCCTTGTGTGATGTCTGCTTTGGAAGTCCTCCAAAGATGCCCTTCCCAGAGAAAGGATCTGTTAGCCACTTTAGGATCCACCGATACTTGTAATCCAGGTATGATCATTCTTGATACGACTGACTTAAAACCTCGTCTTCCTTACCACATAGCATTCCAGATAGTTGTGGCTTACACCACGAAAAATTTTACTCTGAAAATTTTTTGCACGGTGGTTGATGAGGGTGCCTCGACATGCGTAATGTATTTGGTATGTTGGAAGGCCATTGGCCAGCCCGTTTTTTCTCTGTCACCTACACTTCTTACCACTTTCAATGGTCATTCGTTCCGACCACATGGAATTATCCCCTCTTTTCCCGTGCAGTTAGGAGGGAAAACCATGTGTGTCAAGGTTGAAGTGGTCGACGCATCTCTCGACTACAATCTCTTGTTAGGAAGGAGTTGGACCTATGCTATGCAAGTAGTAGTCACTACATTTTTTTGGGTCTTGTTGTTCACACATGACGGTTGGATTGTGGCCATTGATCAGTTGTCTTTCTCCCATCCTGACCCTTCATTGGGGGTTTTTGAGGTACCAATGATTGATAACCCTCAACCCGAGGTCATCAACATAGGGGTTGGTTTGTGCCCAACTTTGATGGGCACTTTTGATTACCCACCTCCTCAAGGTGATGTTAAGTTCATATCTGACCACCATAAGGTTGAGGTTTTCCAAGTTTCGTCGTTTCACATGAATTACTTCAATGATCCGTGGATTCTTCCTCCCCCATTGGCCATGATGGAAGGGATAGGGAACCATGGTATGTCCATGCCCTTTTTTGCGGCAAAAGTAGCATACTATTTAGTCCAACAAGCTTCCATCAACCTCGATCCAACTCCCACACAAGATTTAGATCCGATTCTAGAGCCTATTTGGGCTCAAGATTCCCTCGCTGATACAGATTATTTAGACTTAGTATTTCCCTTAGACGAAGCAATCATGGAAGAAATGACTAGTCTGGAAAAACCTTGGGATGATCTCCATCACAGATCTTACTTCCTCCCAGAGTTCAGTAGAATTGAGGTAGGGGAATTCACCTTGACGATGACTAGAGATAGGTCTTTTCCTATTAATCCTTTGGCTACACATGTTGTTTATGTTGAGGTTAATATGGCAACCATCACCGAAACTATAACTATAAAAATCTCCAGAACCCTTGGCGTCATGGAGAATGTTTTCATCGGAGCTGATTATTCCCCCAAAGAGATTCAAATCTACACAGATTTATTTAAGGAATTTCACGATGTTTTTGCTTGGTCTTACGAGGAAATGCTAGGCATAAATCCAAAAATTGTTGAACAGGAAATCATGACTTGTCCTGATGCTAAGCTGGTTCAGAAGAAGCTTTTTCCAGTTAATCCTAAGAAAGAAATAGCTATTAAGGTTGAAGTGGAGAAACTGCTCAAGGTAGATTTTCTCTACCTCGTCCATTTGACCCAATGGGTGTCAAACACCATGACGATTAACAAAAAATAGGGTACGATTCATGTATGTATAGAATTTCATGATTTGAACAAGGCCTATCCAAAAGATAATTCCCCCACACCATTTATTGACCAGATAGTCGATGAATGTGCAGGTTTCGAGGCCTTTACTTTCATGGATGGTTTTTCGGGATATAATCAGATACAAATCAAACCCGAAGACCAACACAAAACAACATTCATTTGTCCATGGGGTACATTCGCATATCGTAAGATGTTGTTTGGTCTGAAAAATGATGGCGCTCCCTTTCAATGGGCCATGTCTTTTTCTTTCCATGATATAAACATATCATCGAGGCCTACTTAGATTATTTAGCATCACACTCTCATAAGAGAACTAATCATCCCACACACCTCCGATTTATCTTTGAGCGATGTCTCTACTTCCGGATTCGCTTGAATCCCAACAAATGCAGTTTTTGCATGACATCGGGTTGTCTCTTAGGTTTCATAGTTTCAACAATAGCGATCATGGTCGATCCTCTAAAGGTTGAGGCAATATTTCAGTTACCTCCCACATGTACAATCCTTCAACTTCAAAGTCTACAAGGAAAAGCAAACTTTTTGCGGCGTTTCATCGCAAATTATGCCGAGATTACAAAGGGCTTTATGTACTTACTGAAGAAAGACGTTCCTTTTCATTGGGACGATGACGCTCAATGCTCCTTCGAAGAATTGAAACATGCCCTCACGACTGCCCCTTTTCTTTGACCACCCAATTATAACAAAGATTTCTTATTATACATGGATGTAGCAGAGTCAATCATCGGCATGGTCTTAGTTCAGGAGGATGATTTTCTCTTAGAATATGTGATTTATTACCTGAGTTGAGGCCTAGTTGGACCAGAAATCAATTATTATCATATCAAAAAACTTGCATTGACAGTAGTCCATGTTGTCCAATGGTTTCTTCATTATGTTTTGTTTTGCAAGACCACTGTCATTGCCGTTGTGAATCCATTTCAATACGTGTTGACACAACGGGTAATCGACAGAAAGATCAGTAGATGGATAGTTTTCCTTCAGGAATTTGACTTAGATTTCATTTCGGTGAAATCCAAAAAGTCACTGGTCTTTGCGGAACTCATCTCAGAACTTTCATTTGAGTCAGGTGATGTTATGCCCGAAGAATCGCCTATTCAAGGAGACATGTTTTTGATAGCATCTTCGGTCCCCTAGTATAATAATATACTTGTCTATCTCCAGACTTTGAAGTGACCCACCTCTGCTTCTCATGATGAGTGTCACCGTATACGTCATTAAGCCAAGAAATATATCATCCTTGAGGACACTCTCTATCGTTGAGGTGTAGATTGCATCATTCATCGGTGCCTCACTCATGAAGAAGTGGAAATTGTGCTTAACGATTGCCATACTGGAGCATGTGGCAGTCATTTGTCTGGGTTGGCAACAACCCAAAATATTTTACGAGCCAGTTACTTCTGGCTGACACTAATCAAAGATTGTATCACATCATTCAAGAAGTGCCACCCATGTCATATTTTCTCTCGGAACATGAGGGCACATCCTGCTCCGATGTTTCTTGTCATCACAATTGGTCCCTTCACCAAGTGGGGGATTGATTACACTACATGCAACCCTGCTTCAGCAAGGGGGCACCATTATATCATTGTAGTCATCGATTACTTCACAAAGTGGGTCAAAGCTATGAAAATATTTAAAGATGATGGAGAGACTGCAGCTCTCTTTTTGTTTAACCATATTATAGCAAGGTTTGGTGTCATGAGAGAGATTGTCATTGACCATGAAAGTCACTTTCAGAACCAAATGATGACCGAGTTAACATCAAAACTTGGGTTGTGACAAGAAAACTCATCACCCTACTACCCTCAAGTGAATGGTCAGGTGGAAGGTTTCAATAAATCTCTTAAGACCATCCTACAGGGAACGATCAATTCGGCCAAGTCAAATTGGCATTTGATGTTATACTCAACACTATGGGCCTACCGAACGTCTATTAAGACTGCAATTGGTTTCTCACCTTTTCAACTTGTTTACGGCCTGGAAGTAGTCTTGCCCATAGAATTCTAGATCCCATCTTTAAATTTGTCCACACAGTTATTTCCAGATACTTCACTGCTTGAAGAGCATTTATTATATCTTGAACAACTCAATGAGAAGCGTCGTGATGCGGCCTTAGCTAACAAAGATCACAAACAAAAAGTGAAGTGATAGTATGATCGGTCCATTCATCCTCGAATTTTCTTGGAAGGTGACCTTGTTCTGATCTATGACCAAGATAAGGACCCCCCTGGGGGCAGGTAAGTTCAAACCCATGTGGTTCAGACCTTTCATCGTAAAAGAGGTTCTAAAAAACGGTGCTTATTGTCTTGTAGATTTTGAGGGAAATGCTTTGGCAGAGCCTAGAAATGGGCTCTACCTCAAGAAGTATTACTGCTAGGTAGGTCACCTTGGGTAACTTTTTGTAACATATGTATAGTCTTTGTACTATTACTCTTTGGTTTCTTTTGGTTTTATGGATGTGTCATTTTTCGATGTTATCTTTTATCACTGTGGCATATTTCAAGTGAATAAGAGGTGTTTGTTGAATACGCAAACGATGCTAGTCGACACACTCGGAGGCTTGCCTCCGTAGCTTTGGTAATTTTTACACCTTAGGGCCAGTTATTATCTTCAAGAGGTATATGTTTAGGTGACGCCACAAACAATGTCGTTGAATATAGCACAGTTATTGAAGTGCTTCATGACTCTTTGTCATTTGGTATCTCTCACCTCTGGGTCTATTTAGATGCTTAGTTGGTTGTGTCTCAGTTAAATCAAGTCTACTATGTTCATGATCATACTTTACACTGACGGTTCGTTAGGGTACGTCTCTTAGAAATAATATTTGATTATATTACATATTTTCATGTTCTTAGGAGATTAAATCAAGTCACAGATACTCTAGCTAATCAAATTTTAGATTGGCATCTCTCACACATATAAGAAAGACACACACATGCACATGTAAATACATTTTTAAAGAAAATATAATCCATAAGACATAAAAAGACATAAAAATCCATATATAATATAAAAAAAATTAGAGTACATAGGTGGGCGCAAGCGCCTAAAAAGTACAACCAGTAACGAGTCATAAGGCTTATGCCCTCAAAAAATATCGCCTCAAAAATACGACCAGTAATGAGTCATAACTCTTATGCCCTCAAAAAATATACAAGTAGTGCCCTCGGCACATGAAAAGTCCAACCTAACTAAGGATGGGGTCTGTGGGACCTATTGTAATGATCAACAGTGTTTGCCAAATGCCAAAAAAGTTGGACCCATGTCTGTGGCGCCCCCACTACGTAAGGCTGCATAGATGGTGGCAGATACTCAATCTCTTCCATGGGGACTGTGTGAGTGAGTGAGGTAAAATTTCACTCTACTCATCTCAGAACTCTCTCAGACTCACCATCTGGAAGCTCTCCTGTTGTTGTTGGCCCTCCTGTGATGGCAGGTGCGGCCTCTGGCCGAGAATCTCACATGTTCCTTGCATAATATGTTGGTCGCACTAGCCCCACATCTACACATAATAGACACATATCTGTCAAATCCTCTGGTATAAAAAAAATGATATATATAAAAAAACAAAAAAGAAATCTTACCCATCTCTCGTCACTTCTCTCTAGGAGGTACTGACATCTAAGGATATCTAGAGAATTCGATATCAGCATAAGGGTAGTCCTCTATGATTGAGATATGTCGCAACAACCAAGCAAAAAAGTTGTCATCAAAGGCCTCAATGGTCCTTCCACCCCCATGTCAAGGAAGCAACACTGCCCATCAGTATAACTCGGGAAGAGAGGCCTGGTGCCCTCGTACCACCTCTCAAGGGCTGAAACTAGGAACTCTTTCAAAGAAGAAAGAGAAAAGAATCATTCCAAACCTGAAGTTCCTCTGATTTTGTAATCAACAATCTATTAGCTGCCTCTTGATACAATCCAGCAATGTGGTGCTCCAGTCAAAAAATTGTGCATTTAAGAATTGAACTGCACAATTCATTTGTGCACAGGAAGCTTGATGCAAAGCCACATACCAAGTGATCCGCCCGATGAGAAACACTATCACTTCTAGTGATAAGTATGAAATATTGCTTATCGGTACTTGCGAGCTCGTTCTTTCTATACCTACCTCACAATGGAGTCCAATCATCTTCGATATGTTGTGAGGCTCGGAGGGAAAAGTACAAAAATTGACTAGTTCCCCTCTCCTAGAGAGGCTATTCAGAAAGTATATATCCTCTGTCATTGTAACCAGCGACTACCCCTCTATCATAAAGGCCTCTGCGTCGGGATGCCAATAATCAACCAAGGCATTCAATAGCCTAGGTTGTGCTCGCATGAAAGGACATAGAAATTTTTTTAACAACCCACATTGCATTAATGTAGCAACAACATTAGGGTCCTCCCCAACCAATGCACTATTATCCTCATGCTCTCTTTCCCTCCAGTGAACATACATCCTGCAAAAACCCATTTTAGCAGTGATTAACTCTTTCTTTTTAAAAAAAAAATTCTTTTACATTAAATGAAGGGTCCATGCGGGTTGTAATGCTGACAGTAGCATGTACACGTGTTTAGTTTTTTCTCTTCCCACGTGTACACTTGGGATGTCATAAGACAACCCGTGTGGACCTAGGGATGACCTGTTAAAAGGTCGATGCTCCTCCAAAAACTGAATTTAAATACATAAAGAAAGAATTAGAATGAAAGAGGGGTGATTAAGTACTTACTTGGTCCAAGAGGATGGTGGTTTCGTCCACTAAAGCTCCCAGAATCAACTCTTTTCACAAAGGGGTAGTTTTGGCTTTTAGTCAATTTCTCAATTAGCAATGGTGATAATGAGTTGCCAGCTTCTATTTATAGACTTTTTGGCCTCTTTTTGTCATTTTTTAGACCCTTTTGTCATTTTTTCTAAACTAAAATTCATTTAGCATCGTTTAGGAGTTTTCTTTGGATTGTCATGAGAAGTGTTACTTTGGACACGTGGAAACGTTTTGGAGATTTGGGTTGTTTTGAAGGTCCTTTGGTAAAAATTCATTTTTTCAACGCGTTGCATTTAAGTTAGGATTCCACCTCTACTTCCCACATCTTGTTGTCTTTTTCTCTTTTCCATAGGATTGATCCCACTGAATTACGACACGGAACCATCATTTATTCTTTAGGAACGTCGTAATTTAGTGGTAGATCCTACCTTAACATGGATTCCCTAGGTAGATCTTGGTTGCATTTTGGTGTCCATGCTGTCACTAAACTACCATAGCCCTCGGAGTCCTTACTAGATTTGACTGATTATGAGTTTGATCCTCATTAGCATAATTCTGTATCACTCTTGACCTCACCCTCGAGACTCCCAATACTTAATGGGTCTTCTTTAAAGCCCTTTTCAGACCCTCTAAACATTAAAAGATTGCCAAGGGATCTTGTGGCCTTTCATGCTTGTTAAACTGGAATTTGAAGTCACGTCTGTCCAGTGGTAGTTTACCCCTTTTTCGGTCTAGATGGTCAATTGTACGAACAAAGGTATACTTTAGGGGCCTCGATTCTCTAGAAGAGTATTCTCAGGTATAATTTTACCCCCTTTTCAGGCCCGAGGGACTAAATTTATGAAAAAGGAACCCCCACAGAGTCCATAGTTAAATCTCTTTTCAAACTCCCTAAAATTGAAAAGATCGTCGAGTGACCTTATTCTTTCACTCTCATTAAAATGGTCTAGAAGAACATTCCTGACAAAGTCCATAGTTAAGCTTTTTTCAGACTCCTTAAAAATGAAAAAATTGTCGAGTGACCTTGTCTTTATCACCCTCATTAAAATGGTTTTGAATAGACATCTGGTCGGTGTTAGTTTACCCCTTTTTCAAGCTGAATAGACTATCTTCGAAAAAGGTACCCCAATGGAGTCTCCTTTTACGTTTTTTTAGACTCTCTAAACATGAATAATGCCCGAGCTTACCTTCTTTGGGCTCGTTAAAATTACATCGAAGGACGTTACCATTGTCTGTTTTGTTAACCGCGTTTGCATACTTGCGTCTTTGGTCTAAATGCCGGCTCCATTTTTCTCTCAACTGAACCATCTAAAGCATGTCTTATACACAAGCCCTGTAGAACTTTTCCTCTGTGTCTTGACACCTTTGTCCCCTGGAGGATTTTTCCTAAGTGTCCTTTTCCTGCATATGTCCCTTTTCCCTGAGCATCCCTGTGTTCTGTGTGATTGGAACTAGTATGTTTGCAACACTCGATCCTCCTTTGTAACGCAACATTCTTTTATTCTTTTTCAAGTTTTCCAAAATTATTGAAAAAGACAAAAAAAAAAAAATCATATATACCCCAAAAAGAGGAAGGGAAAAGTATTTTCTTTTTATTGGTAGCACAATGAGTCACCCTTGGAAAAATGAAATCCTTCCATTTGTTTGTCAAGCCCTAGGATTTAATATGACCTTAGTAATATTTTCTCGCTACATAGAGTTGTTTCCTCCTCCATTTGGTTATTCTTCCAAACATATGGAGAGTTTGTTGTGCCTCCTGCATCATGAACTTATGTCAAAATGTCATGCTTCTTGAGTCTCATCATTTGTCATGCTATGTGTTGGCAAATGTTTACCAAGTAGCATATGCTTGTCATTGATGGAAAGTACAGTAGTGGAGATCGTACGATATGAAGGAGGAACAACGTTGAAGAAAACGTGCGCAACAAAGGCAAAGCTCAAGACACAGGAATTTGTAGAAGAGAAGGAAGACAGAGAACCACAGCTGTTGGATCTCATTCAAAAAACCCGTCAGCCGTCAGATCAGACAGAAGCTGCGAAGGAGATATACCATCAGGAAATCAGAGTTCTCAAGGTCGTGTGCATTGGGATAGCAGAAGTCGTGAAATCCCGACGGGATCTGGACCGTCCATTCATGTGGACGCGTGGCAGCGATCAGGCGCCGTCAGATTTTTTTGCTCATCGGAGAATCGGGGATCGCGATTTCAATATGCAAAGAACACTTGACCACAAAAACCTCGAAATCGCGATATGCAATTTCATGAGTTAATCACATCCGTCAGATCAACATGAGATCTAGACTGTTGATCCAACTCATGTCGGTAGACCACGTCACCCAGGGACACGTGGCACAATTAGAGGATGACAGGTGTCAGGCAGATCTAACACTT
>JZKD02S1781900.1:248884-259152 GCA_000966675.3 Picea glauca | reverse complement strand
ACTAGGTAATCGTTAACCTACAGTTCGAGCCACGGCGGGAGTGCTAGCAGGCGGTGGGAGGGCTGCTGTCCACCCCTCTCCCTCAACCTCTCTGCAATCGTGTGTGGCCCCTTTACTCCATATGTGAGTCAATTCGGAAAGCTATCGTCATCCTGCATCACCAATAATCATGTCATAAATGTCTTCATCAAATCATGAAACATCATAATAAACATATCAACCCAAAAGCACACTCCCTGACTCAGTCCGGAGTCCAAGGGGGTTCTACCAATGCCTCTGCATCCTCAATGTCAAAAAACCCTGCACACTCAACAAAACTGAGTCAATAGCACCCGTCTACATCAAATAGTAACACATCATGTCATCTGTCAATCACATCATAATCAAATATAAAAGGTCTAACATAAAAAGGGTCCGCCTCACTTGCGAGCAAGTGTCCTCAAATAATAAGTGTTCTCAGTGCGCGAGAGAGGGATGTTACACAGAATTTGCCCAATCTACATGTGAATAGACAGTTAACTGAAAATTCTGATTTCTGGGATACCACAGACCATAAGTCATTGTTCCCTTCAAGTATTTGAATATCCTTGTGACAACTACCAAATGACGTTTTTAAGGAGCAGACTAATAACGACCTACCATTCGAACAACTTGCATTATATCAGGACTTGATGTTGTGATGTACAAAAGACTGCCTATCATAGAGAGATATTTCCTTTGATCAACATAAGGTGAAATGTCATCTTTACTGAGCTTGCAACCAACCACCATAGGTGTGCTAACAGGAGATAAATCCTCCATCTGAAATTTCTTCAACATCTCTTTCAAATATTTTTCTTGAGAGATAAATATTCCTACATAACTATGATTTACTTGTAAACCCAGAAAGTATGATAGTTCTCCTATCATGGAAATCTCCAACTCTATTTGAATAGAGTTAGAAAACCATTGGACGAAGGATTCATTAGTACAACCAAAAATAATATCATCTACATAAACCAAAACAACTAGTAAATTATCACCTTCAGACTTAATGTAGAGATTATTGTCAACAATACCTTTATTGAACCCTTTGTCTTGTAAATTTTTTTCCAGTCTATAATACCAAGCTCATGGTGCTTGTTTCAATCCATATAAGGCCTTCTTTACCTTGCAAACATAACGATAATCCTTCAAGTTTCTCCATATATACTTCTTCCTCTAGATCTCCATAAAGAAATGATGACTTAACATCCATCTGATAAACTTTAAAGTTCTTATGACATGAATATGAAAGAAACATTCTAATGGCTTCCAATCTTACCACTGGTGAAAATTTTTCATCAAAGTCCTGACCTTCAACTTGTGCATACCCTTTACAGAGAAATCTGGATTTATTTCTAACAACTTGTCCTTTTTCATTCATTTTATTTTTTAACACCCATTTGGAACCTATTAAATTCTTATCTTCAGGTCTAGGGACAAGCTCCCAAGTATTGTTCTTCTCAATCTCATCAAGCTCTTCATTCATAGCTCTAATCCAATCATCATGATGGATGACTTCATAAATGTTTTTAGGTTCATTCATAGATAAAAATGAAACATGAGATTGTTTTAAGTCTTTAATCGATTTACTTCTTGTCTGAACTCCTTTATTTATATTTCCAATTATTTGATTTTCAGGATGATTCTTTCTAACAATTCTAATGGGTGATTTTACTTCTTTTTGCTGATTTGTGTCAGTCAGAGTATTTGTATCTTCATTTAATTCAGATTCTTCTCTTTTTGATCCTTGGAACTATTCATCTTCGTCTTCAACTATATCTTATGTGCTTGGTTCAACATTGCTTACATTTCATACCGAGATTTCTTGATCAACTTTTATGTCGATATAATCAACCAATTTATGCATCCTCTTATTGTAGCATCTATATCCGTTATTGTTTGTAGAATAACCTAAGAATATACCTTCATCAGCCTTGTCATCATATTTCTCAATATTTTCATCATTATTCTTGATATAACATTTACTCTCAAAGACTTTAAAATGCTTGATTGAGGCAGGTCTTCCAAACCATAGTTCATAAGGAGTCTTATCACTGTGTGGTCTGAGATGAGATTTCTTAGGAATGTGAACAACAATATGGATTTCTTCCACCCAATATGTCTGAGATATATTCCTTTCATTCATCATTGATATTTCCATTTGTTGTACTGATCTGTTCTGCCTCTCAACAAATCCATTTTTCTATGGATTTCTTGGGATCGTGTACTCTCTTTTGATTCCATGTTTATCAAAAAACTCTTTGAAGTTCCATGCGCTAAAATCTCCTCCTCTATCAGACCTTATTGCCTTCAATATTTTTCCATTTTGATTCTTAGTTAGAGCCTTAAACACTTTGAATTTTTCAAATGCTTCATATTTTTTCTTCAAAAAGGCAACTCATGTTAGTCTAGAGTAATCATCAATAATCAACATAAAATAATTTTCTTTTCCTGTACCTTCTTTCCTTGATGGTCCACATAAATCCATATGAACTAACTGGAGAGGTTTTCTGTTGAAGGGAAGTTTTTAGATTTGAATTGTGTCCGTGTAAGATTTCCTATCTAGCAAGGTTTACAAACATAATCATATGGCTTTGATATCTTTGGAATATCGTTTATTGCCCCATTGTTTCTAAGATTGATTATATGATCAAAATTTAGATGTCGAAGTCTCCTATGCCATAGCCAACTTTCATCATACTTGCTTAAGTGACATTCTTTTTTTTCTTTTTTTAACACATAGACATTGTTTTTTGTACTTGTCCCTTTTGCAACCAACTATCCTGAATTCACAGACTTTATTTTACAATCTTTGGAAGTAAAAACAACCTCACATCCTTGGTCACAGACTTTATTGACACCAATTAGATCACGTTTCAGACCATCTACAAATAACACGTCTTGAGGTTTTCATTTTCCATTACTCAGACTTACCATTCCTTTATCTTTTATTTTTCTTGGTGCATCATTTCCAAAAGTTACATTCCCTGATTTGTTTTCACTTAGAGTTAGAAACTTACTTTTGTCTCGAGTCATATGTTTGGAACATCCACTATCAATATAATGGGGATTATTTTGTCTTTGGGATGATAACACTAATCCACACTGATCATCTTCTTTCTTCTTCCAAACCTTGAAATTTTCAGCAGTAGGAGTCAGATCTGGCTTATAGTTCTTTGAATGACAATCTGCAGCTTTATGTCCATAATTATGGCAGATGTAACATTTTGGTTCATTGAATATCAGATCATAGAGATTGTTATTCTCATAACTATTGTTGTACTTAACCTGCATCCTTTTCCCAGCTATCACATGATTTGTAGTCTGTGGTTGTTTGTTACTTGGTTGTCTCAATCTTTATTGTGGCATGTAACGAACCGCCTCGTTACGACAACCATTCTAGTATGCAGGTGCAGAATTTTTTTTTTAATTTTTTGTTTAAAGGTGTCTGTGTATGTGTACAAGGAGGCAACAACAACCCATTCGTCGCTGCGTATGTATGTATTATGCTTTGAAATATGAACAATCATTATCCATACTTTTATCAACACACTAGTTTAATCACGCATATAATGGTGCATTACATAATGTGCATCAACAACCTCAAGTAGGCTCAAATAAGAAAATTGTTTCTCTTACTATTTATATATCCCAAGAGATAAACCTTGGATGAGAAAAAGTGGAAGAAAAGGAAAGATAAACTTTCAATGAGAAACATCTTACCATCATTTGGAAATATTTTATCAAATGCTTCTCGACTTGTAAAAGTGCAATAGTTATCCCCAATCCTTTGGATGCATCTCCAGATGATATTTGAAAACAAATTTCACAAATTCTTCAAGAAGTTTGGCCTTTGAGGTGGCTCAATAAATAGTAAGTACTCTTCTATGTTAACCACAAGATAACTAAATGTCCAAATTTCTAATAGACACAAACAAATATTTTAGGATGTGAAACACAATTGTCCTTACATAATCAATTTTCAATCTCTTTAGAGGATAAAAATTACTCCATATCTAAGGCAAATGGAGTGTTTCAAGAGTGGAGTCTTTTGTTAAAGAACACATTTTCATGTGAGAAAGTTGTAGGGAGAATGTATTCAGGTTTTTATCTAGGTGTTTTCAAGGGTTAATCATACCTCCAAGGGAGCACAAGAAACTATTGGCATTTCAAAGACCCTATGAAATAAATTTGGCATCTAACCTTTTAGAGAAGTATTTTGGGTAACGAAACTATCAACGAATTCCAAATGAAAAACCTGCAACCAAATTGCATGGAGTGATAGTTCAATAGCCTGACTATGTATATAATATAGATAAAATCATACAATTATTCATGCACATAGTTTATGAATGAGAAAATGATTTGAGATTTTTATTTTGATCATATATGTCATTGTCCTTATATGGTACCTATAATGATCTAGAATTTTATAGCTACCAATCTAATATCCTTCTAATTTTAAAGATAGTTGTAAAATGTTCTATTCCTTGATAGTACTACGTCATGACTTAGGAGGTTGTAAATCTTTGATGACATGAATTATAAATTTTATAGTAGTCAACCAGGGCTATGGGAATATGCCTCGAGGGAGCACAATCTATTCTAATAAGGTTTGTCACTCGATCTATCCATGTGTTAGCACGTCTTGAGGGCTTTATTGAGATTTTGATTTCATCATTGTACAAGTTAATGAATCCATACAAAATATTATTTTCTTTTAACTAACTCTGATTATATATTTTTAATTTTCTTTTAACAACAATCCAAAATTTTAAATCATTACCGTAAACCCTGACATGAAACTACATAAAATTAACTACAATTAACCCCAGTGATGACAATGATAAAATGAAAATTTATCCCCAAACCTGGCAATGACAGAGTTAACTCAATTTCATAACAAGAAGGCATCCTAGGCCGTGCCCAACCATTCATGTCAACCGCAAAAATAAACTCGCAGAAAAATTTCGTTACTTACAGTTTCATAAGGGATTGGATAATGAATAAGACTCCAGTAGGTAAGACGTGGCTAAAGATTATGTTGACAAGTGGCCAACTTATAACAGTTGCCTCCTACATACGAAAATGAGATTAACAGGTCTGGAGTGAAATTGTTATCCATACCGGTTTAAAACTATAAAAACGCTACCAGTCGACATGCAACGTTTCTGGTGATGCGTTGTCAGGCTCATAACAATGCAGCTTTAAATCGATCATCAAGGCATAATTTAAGTAAGGTTTGGGTGGACTGTAAGTGCATGGAGACAGCAGAACTTAGACTCCGGTTGACTGTGGTTCACAGGTCTGTAGATCCGTGCCACTTTGCATGCATGCACCTACCGGTCAGGGAAGACACAGGCACACTACCTAGGCACGAAAAAGGTAACGAACCATAGGCATAAACAAAGGAACGATTCACCATACACAGGGAGCATTAACCGCGGACCACAAGAAGACCAAAATCAACATGCAACAGTAACAGAAAAATGCAGACAGAAGCATTTCACGCAGGCCGATAAACCATCAACACTGCCCATTAAACACTTCCAGGGAACAAACGCCTAGTAACAATGGCAAACGCCCTCCAAAGTAAACGCAGAAGTCCATCCTAAGGAGCAAGGCTCCTAGACTATGGAGTGGGTATTCGATCGCATCTTGCCATGCGTGTCAATAAGAAACTGATTTACAAGTGTCCGTGACAATTCATTTCTCAATTTATTATTATTTTTTTTTCAAGAACGAATGCATCTTACTTCATTGATGCATAGAAGAAAACAATCATACAATATCACAATGCGGACCAACACAGAAACAAAAATCAGAATCATTCTGCATACAAACTCTATACAATTATGCATATGCATGGGCAACAACAAATTAACATGATTGCAAATATATACGACTGAACTAACTGAACCAGATCAAATAAATTATGGGATGTACAAGTGAATCCAATCAACAGAAATGGCCAACGTATTCAACTGAATCCAATCAAGGAAATTGTAGGCATGCACAACTGAATCCAATCAGATAAATTGCAAGCATGCACAACTGAATCCAATTAGAAGAGATTGTGGGTATACACAAATGCATCCGATCAAAATAAATTGTGGGTATATACAACTGAATCCCATCAAGGACATGCATTTTTCCACCGACAAAATATGATGGTAGGCATATAATATAACACTGAACCCAGATATCGATTCCACAGGCCAAAGAAAAATCGTTTTACAAAACCCATGATGAGAATAACGAGCACTCACAATATCCTCATCAATAATATTAAATTGCCGAAGGTAAAAATGCATTATAATTCATCAGTTAAAATCATACCTTTTCCTTTTTCTTTCCTTGGATGACGTCCTCGCTCCGTGCCGCGCCCCGCGCTCTGTGCCGCGTCCTGCCCGCCAACCGTATAAGGCTCACCGGTACCTCCCAGCCAAATGCTAGGGGTACTCTGCTTTCCCCTTAACCCCCCGAGCCGCAAAGGGGCCACACAAGAACCAGATATAGACTAACATCTCAGCTCGCCTCCACAACTGAGCTACCACTCCAACACAACTGAGACAACCCAACTCCTCACAAGCAATCCGTCAAGCCACAATTCCACAGCGTACGTTACGCTCCCTGTTTCCTCCCCCTCTTCCTTCCTTTCCCCTCCTTTTATAGAATTTTTGAGACTAACCTAATTCATAAATCATTAATTAATTAAATTATAATGACAACCCTCTAAATGTTCTCCACCGTCCAAGTGTCACTCATCCCTCTGGTTCTCCAAAATTAATTTCTTTTTAATATTTAAAATACTCAATTCCCTCACTTCCTCCAAAAATCACTCCTTAAATTACTCCTTAAATTACTCCTTAATCACTCCTTAAATTACTCCTCAATTTACTCCTTAAATTACTCCTTAATTTACTCCTTAATTTACTCCTTAATTTCTAGTCTCTTTTATTCTATTATTTAATTCTCTCTTGTTATTTTTATTTTTGCACCCCAAAAGATAAATGCGGTTTTTAATCTTTTCAATATATTTTTAAATTCCCAGCTTTTATACTCCCACACTTTAATAAATTTTGTTTCTTCTTTATCTTTTAAAGGCCATGGGTTTCACTTAATTTTGTTCCCCCATTACTTTATCCCCTTCACTTTAAAGAAGAATTTAATTAACACCTAGGAGGGTTTTAGTTTATGCCCTAGGTTTATTTTGTAGAGTCTTTTCTTAGGGCTTGTCAAATTTAACTTAGAGATGTTTTAGTTCAGGTTGGATTTGAACAGGGCGAAAATTTAATTAGGGGAGTCGTTTTAAGAATTTTATCAGGCGTTAAGGTCTTAGGGTCATTTAAGTTGTCTCCTCATCATTATACATGTGACGTGGCCTTCAGGACGCACTACGTGCTCGAAGGGTGCCACTCGCCTCGTTTGCTTCCGTTGTGCGACGTGCCCTTCAGGATGCACCACGTGCTCCAAGGGTGCCACTCGCTGACTTGATGGATTGGTAGACTTTATAACCCCTGGAGTCAACACTCCGACAGGTGAACTTGTGGGAGACTAATGGCTCTAAGGAATAAGTCCCCCGCCTTATTGTGTGCCCCTTAGAATCATCGTGAGCGACTGTCGTAGTCTGCCCTCACGACATCGTGGATCCTCTCGAACTAGGTAATCGTTAACCTACAGTTCGAGCCACGGCGGGAGTGATAATAGTCTTTGGTAGGGCTGTTGTTACACCTCTCTCTCAATCTCTCTAGAAGTCATGTGTGGCCCCTTTACTCCATATGTGAGTCTGGTCGGCAAGCTATCGTCAGCCTGCATCATCAACCATCATGTCAGATTATGTCAACAACATATCATAATATCAATAGCATATCATCAAAACGAAACAATATCATCGTAAATGAAACAACTCAAATAGCCCACTCCCTGACTCAATCCGGAGTCCAAGGGAGTTCCACCGATGCCTCTGCATCCTCAAGGTCCAAAACCCTACACACTCAATGAAATTGAGTCAGCAACACCTGTCTACATCAAGGTAGTAAAACATCATGTCATATAACTTAGCGCATCATAATGAAGGAAAAAGTTTTATCATCATAAAAATCCAGATCACTTGCAAGCAAGTGTCCTCAAAGAATAAGTTTGGTAAGTGCACCAGAGCGGGATGTTACATGGCAGATAATTATTCCTTGAGTCTATTGATTGCTCATCTCTAAGTCTTAAAGAACAAGTTATAGCTTTGTGACCAAAATTAGAACAGAGGAAACAGTATCCATAGAAAAATCCTTTATACCTGTAAAAAGTCTATCTTCTTTGAGCAGTTCGATTTCTTTCATAATGATAATTTCTCTAATCTACAGATTTAGTTCTGGTATTTTTTATTTCATTCCTTCTTGGTGATTGATTTTCTTTCTTTGTTTCTGTAGAGTGGTTGTTGTCACTAGTTGATCACTACTTGATCCTTCTTGATCACTACTTGATCATTCTTCATAGACCAAGCCAAATTTCAACTTTGGATTCCTTTGCTGATTTGGAATGGAGGATAATCCTTCTAAAGCTTTAATACTTGACATATTTTGGTGATACAATGCCTTAAACTTGTCCATTTCTTTTCTGGTTTTTACTATCTCTTCTTCTAAGGCTTGACACCTCTCTTTCTTCTCTGATAATTGTTGTTTCAGAATGTCCTCTATTTTCTTTGCCTCTTCTAACTCAAATTTTAGTAGAGAAAAGTCTTCATTAGGTTTTTTATCATTCATTTTAAATTGCATCAACAATTGTTTTTGTTTTCTCTTCTTAAATCTGAGTCTGTCAATTTCTTCCAAAGCACTGATTAATTCACCTTCCATATCTACCACAAATTCTTCGTCATCCATTTCACCTCGTTTGTGTTCATAATCAAGATCTCCCATAGCCATAATCATAAAATTATTCACTTTGTATTCACATGATGAATCACTATCTATGTCTTCTGAGGAGTTGTCATTGTTTGCACACAAACTTTTCTTTTTACTATATTTCTTAAATTTGTATTTCTTTTCATCATCATAGTTCTAGTCCTTTTTCTAGCGAGGAAACTTAGATGCAAAATGACCTATCTTACCATAGTTAAAACATTTGAAGGGAATCTTGCCTTGATATTTTCCTGATCCTTTCTTTAACCTTCTCACAAATTTTTCCTCAATGTCATCTAATTCTGAATCAGTATTCTTGTCTACTATAAAAGATGGTTCTCTAGTAATGGATTTATCTTTGTTGATTCTCATTTCATATGCAGTTAGAGCTCCTAGGAGTTTATCAATGGATAGAGTTTTAAGATCATTTAGTTCTTCTATTGCAGTGACTTTTGGATTAAAGTTATCAAGCAGAGATCTTAAAATATTTTGAACTAGAAATGGTTCTTCAATCTTCTCACCAAGACCCTTCATGGAATTCACAAGTTCTTCAACTCTTAAAAAATACTTTCTAACTGTTTCATCTTCATTCATCTTTAGTTGTTCAAATTTCAATCTATGTGTTTGAAGTTTGGCATCTTTTACTTTCACATTTCCTTCATAACTGCTAATAAGTTTATCCCACATTTCTTTGGTAGTTTCAAGATGCATCACCTTTACAAACTTGACTTCAACAAGCCCATTCAAGATAGAATTAATTCCCTTAGCATTAAAGCTAAACTCTAACTTATCATCCTTGGAAGCTATCACAACAGGCTTTGTATATCCAGTATCTACTACATCCCAAACATCAACACCTAAGGCCATTAAATATGTTCTCATTCTAACCTTCTAGAAGGAAAATTTATTTCCATCAAAAAGAGGAGGCTTAGTGGCTGAAGTCCCTTCATGACTTTTCATTTTTAATCTTACAGATCTACCTTTAAATAAAAGGAACCCGCTTTGATACCAATTGTTGAAATTACTAAGACAACTGAGAGGGGGCAGTGAATCAGTTGTTACTATGATTAAACAATTTTTAGTCTGTTAAACCATTTTTAATCTTTCATCAAGTGACCATCAATATTATACATCATATGGAAAACATAAATAATGAGCATCAATCACACATAAGATATACACAGAGACAAATATTCATGAGGAAAACCATAAAGGGAGAAAACCTCTTATTCTTTGAAATGATAGGCAGTCTTTTAAGCTCTGTACATCATCTATGTTTGAGCACCAACTCAAAGTGAGGCTACTACCTCTGTTTTACAAGCTCCAACTTGTTGAGAGCACCAACTCTCT
>JZKD02S1781900.1:222765-234387 GCA_000966675.3 Picea glauca | reverse complement strand
CTCCATGTTTTGTATCTGACCATACTCATCCTCTTCTTCATCATCTGAAGTGACCTCAATGTAATGTACCTGTCCTTGTCCCATGCACTTGTGTGAGGGATTCCATGGCTCCTTGAATGTGAAGCAGATTTGCTTCCTTCTCAGTTCCCTCCTGGTGTTGTCATCTATTCTGCCATGACCCTTGTCATAATCCTTAGGGTCACGTCCTCTCTGGTTTAATGGAGGCCTTTGATCTATTCCACCACTATTAAGAGGTGGTTTGGGTATGAATTTTGGTTTAGCAGCTGGACCCAGATCCCTCGTCTTCCAAATGGCTTCCTATAGGCTGGTAGGCTTGAAGGCCTTAACCCAACCCTTCAAGGGTTCCATCAATCCTTCTGTAAAGAGCATCATGAGACTGGTTGGGTACATATCTTGCACCATCACTGCCAACCTCTGGAACTCATCAATGTATGCCTCAACTGTACCTGTTTTCTTGAGTTGGGTGAGCTCCAGGAAATGTAACTTAGGATCTCCTAGATCAAATCTATCAATGAGCCTCTAAGTGAATTATGTATAGGATACAATATGGTTGTGGCTGAGTGTGGGGAGCCCATGGTACCACCAGTTGTGGGCCTTTCCATCCAAGTACATAGTGGAAAACTTGATGGCCTCCATCTCTCTCATGGGGTTAAGCTGCATGTAAGTATCTAGCTTCTGCACCCATGCTTGTGTTGTCATCTTAGCCGTATCATCAAAGTATGGAATCTCTATCTTCCCTGCCCTTCGCTCAAACTCAAAGCTGCCCCTGTGGTTCGTCCTAGGCTAGTTTCTGATCCTGAGTTGACAATACTAGTCTAGGGACATCTGTCTTTGAACTTTCATATCCAAGCTGTAGTATTCCCTAGTACTCCTAGCTAATTGCGCCACAAAATCTTCAACCTGTTCATGCTGCCCTTGCTCATCTGTAAATGTGGGAATGTATGGTCTGGGATTAGCTCTGCTACCTGAGTGTTGGCCTAGCAGTTCATCTATGAACACTGGCAGGTATGGCCTATGATTGGTCCTGCTACCCATCTTCCCATGGAACGTGCCACCTCCAAGACTTCCTTCAGATCCTGGTGCTTTCTCTAGGTTATATATGACTTCCTCATGGGTTCCACCGAACCCTCCAGCCTCCTTATTCCCATATGTATCCGGATCTTTGCCTCGATGGGTTACTTGCATCAGAAGGTCAGTTATCCTAGTTTGGTTCTCGTTCATTTTCTGTAGATTCTCATCAACTTTCTTCAAGGTTTCAGAGATTTTGGCCTGTCCCCTTCTATTGGTTTCCTGATACTCATCCAACTGTCGGACCAATGTGCTTTTTGTGTGGTTCATGTTTTGTTGGAACTTACCAAATTTAGTTACTAAGAGAGACAAGCCCTGAGGCTCATGGTTGTCTCCTGACCCTTCCATTTCTGCCTCTGTTTCACTGTTGTTTTTATTCCTCCGACCCATAACAATTCCCCTGTACTTCTGCATGCACCGATCTCTCCACAAGTTTGGAGGATCAAGGTTATGATACCACTGTAATGATCCCAAGCCAAATTCTTTCTTGGAATCACTAACTACTACTAATTTATTGAGTTATTAAGTGCATACAAGATTCATCAACACATGGAGATCACAATATATTCAAGATGCAGAAGCACAAGCAAACATCTGACCTTTTTATTATGAGCAATGTAAGATCAATACAATAGATGGTCGATCTGGCATAAACCTCAGATGTCCGTAAAAGAAATAGATATGAGCTGCTACAAAATGCTCCCGCTAATACAAAAGATGCCTCCAAAGGCTGAATAAGAAATGAAGATCAATACAAGCATATCTGAATGCCAAACTCTCCAACTAAAGAATGCCATGCTCCAGTAGAAGGTTGAAAACCTCAATAATTCTTCCCTGCTACCAAAAGTGTCCAATCATCCTGAGAAATATTCCAAATGATAGATCAGGCAACTATAAGGACAACCCAGATGTCCAAATTCCCAAATCCACTCTCAAACCCATAGATCTGAATTTCCCACTGAATGGGGTACCCCACTGGATGACTAAAACCCTAGTTGGTTCGACCTTATTGAAGGAGGCCTCCAAATGGTCTGAAACTCTCCAAGAATATAGATTGGGCTATGAGAATCCAGTGGGAGAATTTTTAGACTCAGATCTCAAGAAGATCTCCCTTGATCTAAGTTTTACTAAATTACAGGACGTCCCCTATGGCTCCAAGACATCCCAATCTACAAACAAATATAGAATGATGATAACCCTCCAGAAAATCCCTCAAATTGATGGTCCTACCCCTACAAAAAAAACCCAACTATCGGAATGGCCCCAGGCCCTCAAGATAAGTTGGATTGACCTCCATCCAGATGATGGTGTGCCCTTGCTAGAAACATAAGAACAATATGACTTGCTACCTTCTGAAGCACTAGATGGAGATGGGCTAAGACTAGAATGGTGTGGAGGAGTCTTTCATCCCTGAGACCAAGCTGCGGAACAAGGTGAGTGGATATTTCACCACTGATTTTCTCACAAGGGCTTTTACAACAAAACCCCCAAACTGAATGCTCAAGAACAATAGCAAATGCTAATCCAAAACCAGAATGAGTAATAGGTGCACCCAAGCCTCTTACTTATACGTTTCCTTCTAATTCTCTGTTGAGTTAGGTTAACTCCTAGGGTTAATATTCTATTCTTTTGTTGTTTTATCTTTTACTCCTTTATCCTTTTCCTTTCTTAAGTCAACTTAAAAATATAATTTTTTACTTCTTGACTTTCCCCCCTTCAATGTGAGACTATGACCTAGTGGGGGTGCCCAGGCCACTGAGTCTCCTCATAACCTCTCTAAGAGGTGGGGGACATTACATTGTCACAACAACCTGTAATATTGGATCTGACCTGGTTTATTTTATCATATACCTGTATACCTTCCTCAACTTCATAAACAAGAGAATAACATCTTCATCAACCTTTACCTCAGTCTCACGAGACTAGTTTTGGATTAGTCACAAACCCTAAATTTCAACAAGAATAAATATGTACCTCTAATGAATAAAGGTATGAAACACATACCCGACCTTCTTCAATATCTCTTCTAAAATTCCTCCAAGTTTCACTCCTGGAATCATTCCTGAAAAGGAGTTATAGAGAAAATGGCATACCTTGCTGAATTTTGGCCTATTCTAGAAAGAGAACTTGCACATAATGACACTTTCTCAATATTTGATACCTTATTCTGAAAATCACACACAAAAAACTAAGGCCCATAATATATCCATTGAAATTGGTCTCATGTCATTTGGATTCTCTATGAATAAGTTATGATTGTTTTACCTGGAACACCGATTTAAAACTAGTTTCAGGACTAGTCAAAATCCCTATCTTCCACAACGTGTATCTCCAAAAATACGATGACCTAGAAGATAAAATTTATATCAAATGTACCTTGATATGTCTTTTCAATAACCACTTATTTTATCTATATTAATCATTATATAAAACATGTTATATAAAAAATGGTAAGATGGCCTGTAAATGACATACCTTAGAAAAACTTCATCCTCCCTTGGATTTTTTACATTCTTTACTTCACTTGGAATTCTCTTCCTCCCAACTTGTACTCTCATAAATGAATACAAAGAGGTGATTTGCAATGGAATTTTCTCTGTGTTATAAGGATAATTTTTTTAATGACATGCCACTGCCATGCAACTCATGATGACTTGCAACTTACATGCAACTCACATGCAAGCCATTATCTTTTGTTTACTCTTTAGTTATCCTTGCAATAATTAATTATCCCTCTAATAATTAATTATCCTCATGAAAATAACATGTGTGACTGTGTCCCGTTATATTTTGTTTATTCTTTAATTATTTCTGCAATAATTGTTTATCCCTCCAATAATTAATTATCCCTGCAATAATTCATTAATATTTTGGATAATTAATTAATATTTCAACAATATCTTGTTGCAACCACGTTGATTGCTCAAGTTTATTTATGACCTTCTAGAGGCTTCTAGAATATTCTTGAGGGTCCTCCAACTTCACGGGGCCATATCTTCTCAACTGTGAGGAACTACGTGGCGTACCATCTATGATAGTCTTACCTGGAAGTATACTGACATTTATGTATTTGTTCCTCGATCAAATGAAGGTTCCATGAACAACATATCACTTGATCCTCCCACATGGATCCTCTCACATGTATCATGTTAGCATCCTATAATTTTCTCAAGGGTCAAAGTCTGAATCGAGTATTTGACATATATTAGGATCTTGAAGAAAATAGTGTTTGAAAGGGTAATGAAGTGGTCCTAGGGGTGCTTATCATCATATGAAGTGTAAAAATATCAATCAGTGACCTTCAGTGACCAATCAAAGCCAAACAATAGAAGAAAATGTCAAAATGAAACTCACTCCGCAAGTTCACTATGCAAGTTCGACGTGCAAGTTCGTTGTGCAAGTTCTGGAAATGACTATTTTTGTAGTCAACTTTAAACTCATTTTTTGACCACATAGAAAGTAATATTTTAAAAATGAAATGGGATTTTGTCAAGAATGAGCCCATTCACAAAAACCTTTCTCAGTTTCTTCATAGGGGTCATGTCTTGGAATATTCGAGTGGATCTTTACAGCCTATATTTTAGATTTAAACATTTAATGATTTCATGTATTAGTCATTTTCTTTGGGTGCACAAGCCCATTTACAAAAACCTCTCTCAATTTATTCACAGGTTCCATGGTTTGGAGTATTCTAATGGAGAATTACACCATATGTTTCATATCTAAACATTTAATGATTTCATGTTTTGGTCATTATCTTTTAGATTATTTGGGTTTGTTGTCATTGATGTCAACCCTTGAAGAAAGTTTGGTAGAGAATTATGGTAGCACAAAGTTTTGGGTAATGGACCCAAGTTTGTTTGATGTATAATAGTATGTTTTTTAATATATTTTAATGTACAAATATTATATATGGATAGTACATGTCATGCCATTTCCGGTGGTATTTGGAACGTCACATAACTTCTCATGGTTAGAGAGTTATGGCCATGTGAAGTTGGAGAATTATCATGAGTCATCTAGAAGCCCCAAAAGGTCAAATTAGTCAAAGTGGTTGCAAAGAAGAAATTTTTAAATAATAAAGTGAAGTGATGAGTGTACTATAAGTCAAAATGGATACAAAAGAAGTGATTTAAATAATAAAATTAATGGAGAAATTACTAAGTGGACAAGTGGTTATAAGTGGGTTAGCCCTAAAATAAGGAAAGTGGGTCAAGATGGTTAGAAGGTAACCCCTTGAGAAAGCTACATGAAAGTATAAATAAGAGGCAAGGGTCTCTCATTTTTAATCACACTTGAGCATATTAAATATCTACAAGTGACTGAGGTAACCAAAGGATTTCTAAGCCGAATTTCAGATGAAAAGTGAAGTAAAGAAGACCAAAATTCAAGGGAGGATAAATTCTTTTGATGATGCTTTCTAAGGTATGTTATTTACAGGCAATCTCACCATTTTCACAATAACATTTTTTATAGAATGATTCAGAAAGTGAAATTAGGAGGAAATTGAGGAAACAAATCCAAGTAGTTTTGATACAAATTTCATCTTCTAGGTCGTTGTATTTTTGGAGTTATACGTCATGGAAAATAGGGTTTGTGGCTATTCCTGAAACTAGTCTAAAACAAGTGTTTTGGGTAAAAACATCATAACTTATTCATAATAGATCCAAATTCAGTAATACAAACTATATTAGTTAGAGTAATGTATTTATTATTATGTGTACAATTTTTAGATCCATACAACAAATATTCTATGTGGGGCCCGCTCTCTAGAATAATCCAGAATTCAACAAGGTATGCCATTTTTTCTATAACTCATTTTTTGAGAGGTTCCAAGTAGTGAAATCTGGAGGAATTGTATTAAAGACATTGAAGAACATTGTGTAATATTTTTAGATATTTATTCATTACAAGTACATATTTATAATTACTGCAAATTAGGGTTGTTGACTAATCCAAAATTAGTCACGTGAGACTAAAGTAAAGTTTGATGAAAATGTTAGTCTCTTGTTTTTAAAGTTAAGGAAGGTTTGCAGGTATGTGATCATATACAACAGGTCTATTACAAAGTTACAAATTAGATTTGGATGATGAAATTGATGAGGGCATTTGGTTGAGGTATACGTTGGGTACATGGTTGAGACAAGTAGTTGATGATTTGACACACACATCAGGTGTATAGTTGATTATGTTGGTACATATTGATGAGTCATAGTTTATGTGTATTTGATGCATGATTGGTACATATTTGGTGCATGGTTTATGTACTCACGTATGGTATAAGTTGAGGTACAGGTTGGCGCATGGTTGATGCACTTGGTTATGGTACAGGTTGATTACATGTTGTTTGGACAGGTTATTGTGACATGTTATTTGTATAGGTTTGGTGCATGGTTGATGCATTTGTTTATGGTACATGTTGAGGTATAAATTGATGTATGGTACATGTTGGCACATGTTATTGGTACAATTTCTTACATGTTGACTAGATGTTGATTGGTACAGGTTTAAAGTAGTATATCTCATAGTGATAATGTGACAGTGGTTCCATCATTATACTTCTAAGTCACGGTGGTTGGATGGGGAAAGGATAGGTGGTTGTAGACACCTTCCATTTGTAGCCCGAGAGCATAGGGTTTTGTAGCCTCCTTCTAGTTGTAGCTAGATAATTGGGGAGTTAGAGCTTCCCTCGGGTGTATCTTGAGAAACTAGGGGGTTGTAGCCTCCTTCTGGTTGTAGCCAAAGAATTGGGGGTTTGGAGTTTCCTTTAGGTTGTATCCTAAGAAACTATGGGGTTGGAGCCTCCTTCTAGTTGCAACTGGAAAACAAAGGAAGTTGGTACTTCCAATGAATTTAATTCTTAAATACATGTAAGAAAACACATTTCATGGTTTTCTCTCACTTTGGGTTTCCACATAAAAACAATGGTGTACTGTGTATGTGTATGATTTCTCATTTGTTCATTGTTTATTTACTCCACAACTATTGGATGATAATTCTACATTGATATAACAATTGCATTTGTGGTTAAAAAGGATTGAATTACTCTATTACTTATTCACCCCCCCCTCTCAGTAATCCAACAATTAGTATCAGGGTAGGTTCCTTCAGGAAACAATTTAACCACTGGAAGGATATCATGTATTATTCTGAGAATGGATTACCAATGTTTAATGGTTTAAAGTATGAGATGTGGAGTAGAAGGACGAAAGTAATTTTACATGCACAAGGGCATTATATTTGGCTATTAGTTGTTACAGGATATGATAGTTCAAAAAGGGTAAAGACTGCATCCCATAAGGAATTGAAGAAGAATAACAATATATAAATGGATTTAATTTGGGAAGTATTACCTAATCCGGTAAGAGAAAAGGTTGGTAAATTTTCATCATCCAAATAACTTTGGGATAAGTTACATGACATATATTCTTCACCCATTGCAGATTCAGAAAATGTCAAAGAAGATGCATATATAGATCAAGAAGAATTATGTTCACCATGTCAAACAGATTTAGAAGATGAAGATCACATAATCACAAGAGGTATGTTTTTTTTCTTTAATTGTGAAAAATGTGGACATATTGAAATAGAATTCCATGAAGGAAATGAGACAGAAAAAATAATTGAAAAGCAGGACAATTATGAAGAAGAATTGGCTAGTCCTTTAGATGAACTAAGAGAAGAAAATAAGTCACTCAAGAAAGGACTGATGAAACAAAAGGAAAGTATTCACATTTTTTAAGTAGCCCAACATGTCACCGAGAACTTAAGAACTCAACTAGAAGAAGCCAAAAAGATTGAAGAAAATATTAAATATAAAAAGAAGTATTTGGAAGCCAATATAGAAGAAACGAAGAAAGAAGCAAAAATGAGAAAGAATATACTGACAGATCATCTTAAGGAAAGAACTAGCGATCTAAACCATCTTGAGACATAGTTTGGTCAGGAAGAGAAAGGACTTGAAGAAGATATAATCACATTAAAAATTCATCTTGGAAAAGAGAAAAAAACAAAATAAGTCATGAAGTCTCAGATAATGAAGAAAGAAGAAGAGGTTGAGAAGAATGAAGAAGAAGTTTTCACATTAAGAAGTAAAGTTGTCAAGCTCAACAAGAACGTTGAAGAGATAGAAACATCCACATCAGTTATAGAGAATGAAGCGAAGAACTCTAGATTGCTAGAAAAGAAGAATAAATAGTTATGTATAAGTATTGAAAGGAAAGAATCATGGTCAACTAGAATCTAAGAAACCTATTGAAGATACAACTTCAATAATACCATCCATGTTCAAGCTACAAAGAAGATTCAATCATGATCATGATCCGTCAAGGAAGAAATTCATAAGGACTACACCACAAATAAGATCATTCACTCCCAAGTATGCAAATTTATTTTATGGTCATTTTTTTTATTGTACTAATTTTGAACATAAGGTTGCAAATTGCAGGGATTATAAAAGAAATATGCAAGCCAGAAGTGCCTATTTGGCCCTACGCAACATTGAATGTTAAAAATGGCATAACTATTGATACATAGCTAGTGATTGTAGAAGCATGATAGATACTTACATGAAAGAGAACATTGATATCATATATAATAAAGTATGGATAAGAAAAAAGAAAGAACATGTGAACAAAAACCAAGTACCACATAGCACAAGATTGACAATAAAATGAGATGAAGAAAATTCTACAGAGAAAAGAAAGATGTCAGATATAGAAAGGGTTGGAAAATAACTGAAAGAAAAGAAGGACATGTAGGCATAGGTTCAAGAGATTGTACATTCAGGAATTGTAGTGAAAGATGAATCCAGAGACAGAAATAAATAAGTCATATCTCGGAGAGATGATGAATCTACCAATGAATATGATGATGAATACACATCAAAGCATGAATTTTTTTGATCCATACGACTTAGATACTCCTAGATAATATGGATATTAGAAATGGGGAGTCTATGCAATAATTGTGATAGACCAAAGAACCATCCTTCAAGCAACTTGTAGATTTTGAGAAGACAGATCCAGAGCAGTCAGTTAACAAAAGTATAGTTTGATATATTAATCAATACTTCATGATAGTATAGTGATAAATGGGTTAGCATTATGGACAGTTGCACAAGTAGAGTCTTGGATAGTATGGACAGAGATGGATTAGTAAGAACACTTAGCAGCTTTGGAAATATATATGATAGTGGATGAGAGCATGGATTCATATATTGGTTTAGAGAATGGTTCAGAGACATAGGAACATTATCATAATGGATGATAATTACACATGAAATGGCTCGAACAATTCTAATGGATTCCAAATTGATAGATATTTTTTTTACACATGCAGTGCATACAACAGTTTACATTCAAAACAGAGTAATGATCATAAACAAGAATGAAAAAACTCCCTACGAACTATGGAAAGGAAGTGCAGAAAAAAAACCTCTACATCAAGGTAACTCAAGATGGTAGTTTATCAATTGAAGGTTATATTGATGATATTATTTTTGGAAGTACTGATGACAGGTTAAGCCATAAATTTGCAAAGGATATGCATAATGAATTTGAAATTTAATTACTTGGATAACTATTCTTCTTTCTGGGTCTTCAGATACATCAAAGAAACCAAGGAATTTTTATTTCTCAAACTAAGTATATCAGAGAAATGCAAAATAAGTTTGGAATGGAATATTGCAAACCAGTTACCGCTCCTATGAAAACCAGTTGCAAGTTGAGAAAAGATGATGATTCAAAGTATGCAGACCAAAGGAAATACATGTCATTGATTGGTAGCTTACTATATGTGACAACATCCATACCATATGTAATGCAAGTAGTTAGACAGGTGACACGATTTCAAGCAGCACCAAAGGAATCACATGTGTTAGCAGTGAAGAGGATTTTTAGATATCTCAAAGGAACAAAAGAGTTTGTATTATGGCATTCAAAAGGAAAGGATCTATCGCTTATTTCCTACATAGATGCAAATTGAGAAGGTTCCATTGATGATCGATGAAGCACCAGTGGAAAAACATTGTTGGCACGGGGGCATACCTAAGGTTCAACACTTCAAAAATGTACCAACAAAACCCTAACTACCAGCCCTTTGGGAAACACCTACAAGGTAGATGAAGTCTCATCCGAGGTAGAGGCGGGGGGGTTACAGGACGGAGGTTTATGTAACCAATATGGGACATAGATATGTGATTATAACACTTCGCAGGGCACTTAGGAACAATATATATTAATTCAGTCACATCGCATATCAAACCCTACGTAAAGTTCAATGCAATAATAATGACAACATACACATCACACTTAGCATCATAAGTCAGATCTAACACATTCAACATATGCAAATCATTAAACATCTATCTACCATTCATAACATTCAATGCACTAATAAAATCCACAACATAAACATTACAACACAAAGAAAACCATCAACACAAGATTTACGTGGTTCACCCTAGTGTGGGGCTACGTCCACCAACAACTCCTTATTCTTTATTAGTCTTCAATCTCTTACATCCATCTGCTCCTGTGCACTAAGCGACAGAGCTAAGCTTTGCATTGGAGAAGTGATATGCGCACTAAGTGCCAGATCCACCTTCCCAAAATCAGGTGAATGCACAGAGCCAACCTCTCTCTCAAGCATAGAGCCTTACATAAAAAAAAATTTGCACAGCGCAACTGAGAACTACTTGCGTCTTGCACTTAGCCACTTATGCACTTAGCTATGTACTACATTTCTTGCACTAAGCGCACCCCTTTTTACATTACATTCCTTCATATAAATACTTTTATATCCCTTACAACAAGGCCTAATCATGGGTAAATCCATGGGTTGACATCCCAAAAACCTAATACAAAAACCGTATTGAACCCCTTGTTGGGTCCAAAAAATAAGTGAGATCCCGTGATCTCAACTTTTCCTAGGCGATCCATCTTTGATCAGGCTGTCAAAGTCCAAAATAGGTCAAAACATAGTTACCAACTTAATGAGAACTGTGACCTCAAAACTAGAACTCTGGCCCAAAAAACACATATGTTTTCATAAAAAACATCAAAATCAACCCTCAAATCAAAAAGTGGTACCACTAGTCGCACCATTTTTTGAAACGAGGTCAAAATTACAACATTTTTCAAAAATGGCCTTCAAAACTTAGACAGTAGCTCAAAAAAACCTTAAAATCAACACCTAAAAACAAAAAAGATGTTTTTGATTTTTTTCTTTTCTTTTCAAAATGTTAAATTTTGAAATCATTTTTTATCACTTGGTACCATTAAAACCAAAGCCTCAAAATCAACCATCAAATTGAAAAGTACTACTACCGGTAGCACCCATTCTAAAATTGGTGTATTAAACTGACACATTTTTATAATGTGGTAAAATAACTCATCATTATTGTAAACAAAATCATAAAAGATGTTGGATCATGTTGTCATTGATGCCAATGGTTTGATTACTTGGGAGATTGTTGGATCATATGTCATTGATGTAAATGGTTTGGTTTGATTGATGTCATTGGTTGATGTC
>JZKD02S1781900.1:189057-208566 GCA_000966675.3 Picea glauca | reverse complement strand
GAGAGAGAGAGAGAGATGAGCATTTAAAAAAATAATGTGGAAACAATGTGGATTGAAAAATTTAAAATATCAAAAATCACCTAAAAATAGAGGAGTTTGCTACTGGTAGCACCATTTTTAAAAACAAGGTAAATAATTGGACCCCCAAAAAAATGAGAAATCTGGAGAGTTCTCATTAAGTTGGTAACTGTGTTTCAAACCTGACCAATTTTTCCTCAAAACTTGGTCGAGGGACAACATGCCCCCAACATTCACCTTTGATTAGTCTCGAGTCACTTAGATCTGGGAAACACTATTTCGAAGGCCTCGAGCTTACCTTGAGCTGCCTCAACCTGCTTCTTCGCCTCAGCCTCCTGCTCAATGAGCTCCTAGAGTACATTCTCGGTAAAAGGCCCTTTAGGGCCTAAAATCATCCATGGTGAGTGAATTCATATGCGTTTGAACTGTTAGTTCCTGCTATTGCACCTCCTGTAGTTTTTCTTGCAACTTCCTAAGCTTTGAATCTTCCATGAGGCGTTTGTAATTCTATGCACTTATGTTTCTTAACTACTTGCATTCTGAGGCGAGGGCTCTGATCCTTCCTATTGATCTCTTAGTATGTTGTTCCCTCTGATCGTACACTTCCTCTAGAGTGCTTGGTACTACTTGAAGCTCCAACTCGGTTACTCTTTCATGAAGCTACTAGATTGCCTCATCAAGCTTCATTACTTGAAATTTTACTGCCTCATTTTCCTCCTATGCCAAGCCTGGAACAGAGTGAAGCGTTCTACTCACCACTTATTTGACTGCAATCTACTCTATGAGAAGTTGGTCCTTTTCCCTTACTATATTCACCTTGTCTTCCTTGAGCATCACCCAAAACTCATCTTTCTCATTTTCATAAGCGGTCACACAGTACCACGTAACTTGTAGTTTCTCCAAGATTTCTTCTTTTTTTTTTCTTCAAGGCTTATGTAGCTTGTTCCTTTTCTTCTTGAACTTTCTAAAGCCAAGCCTCTGTTGCATATTTCAATCATCGAAGTTGGGATGGTTCATCCCCCAACTCTACAGTCTCCTACGAGGAAAGCGTAGTAGGTACTGCGCAACTCAATTGAATGGCTCCATGAATTTCTTTCAGTTCCTTCTCAACTCTTACATTCAGCTCTTCTTGCTTTAGGCCATATCTCTGTAAGATGTCCTCAGATTCATCTTCCATTGCTTCACAGACTAGACTGATGTCATCCTCTGTGAGTGTGGCCTCCATATCGGGCTTGCTTTCACAATTTTTCTTTCTGGCCAACGGGTTTTTAGGAGAAACCTTCCTCTTCTTCGATGCTTCTATCTCAGTAGGGGGTTCCTTTGTCAGTGTAGCTTCTCATTCTCCTTTTTTTCCTCATTATTCCCCTCCTCTTTCTCAATTTAATTTGTCTCCTCCTCCTACTACAAGCGAACCAGGTCCACTTTCTTCTGAGGCGTTGTCTTCCAAATCACTCTATACATCCTGGACTTCCTCCTTTTTCTTCTTATTCTTCGCACTTGTATTCCCAACATGCTCGACCCAGGTGACCAAGGGGCTTCCTATGATATCAAGGTTGGATATTTTTGCATCGTTAATTGGTATGAGGAACTCTGCTAGCCATTCCTTCATGATCCCCTCCATGTATTCATCGACCAACGTGTAATAGGACTACAATTCCTCCTTTCTCTCATCCTTGCCCACAATGATATATATAAAATGTCGATATGCACAGAACTTATCTAGTGATCTGTATTGGTGCAAGGTCTCTGGTGTCATGCGAGGGATCAATTTTATGGAAACCTTCAGTTGCTGGTAGTAGGCATGGAACACTGCGCTTGACTGCCACTTGTTTGACATATGATTTGTGTACCATAGATTGGAGAACTTTGCGGCCAATGGATCCAAAGGTTCAATCTCTAGGAAGGCAGCTCCTTCTGGCATTTTCCAAGCAACAAATGCGTTCAGCACAAGCAACTAGCTGAAATGGAACTCGTATCCTTGATCCTACGCTTCAAGGAATCCTTTCTTGATCTCGTTGATGAGGTAGCTCGCCCAATTCATTTTCATCCCCTCCACGTACTTCCCTACGAGGTCCACCACGAACTTGTTGACCTACATGGGGAGGTTCTTTCTCACAATATTGCCAGCTATGAGATGACAAGATAGGCACACTGTGCCATCCTAGATGGAGGATACCTTATATCCTCGCTTCCCCTTCTCAACTTCGTCGTATGCCTCCTTAATTCGCTATGCCGGGGAGCAGTCTAAAGCCTTCCCTGGGTAGAACTACTAAGGGTCAGGTCCTTGCATGCTCAGTCCTATGATCAGGTGGATCACTGCCAGATCCACAGTAATGTGCCTGTCAAGCCACAGGTATCCTCCATGATAGCATGACAAGAGGAGTTTAACGCAAGTGTTAACCTCCTGATGTCGGCCAAAGTGAGGAATCTTCATGACATTCAATATCGTGGACTATGAGATCTTCTTTATCCATGCCAGGGAGACTATGCAAGGCTTCTTCCTAGTCATCTTCATTAGGTATCTATGTGGTGTGAGCATCGGGTATTTATTCCCGTCGTCGAGATTGAAATCACTATTCTTTAGAGATGGGATCTGTCCCAACTAGCTTCCAACCACGTGTATCCCCTTCGGGACGTACGTGGTGATCAATGTGTACTCGAAGTCCCATGGGATGATGTCGTGGTTGACCATGCCATCTAAGGGAGGGATATAATCAGGCAAGATCGATAGGATCTACTTCGCGCTAGCTAGATCATCGCAGTGCTTGCTTTGCTTCTTAGTAGCGGGGTTGACACGGCCTGAACGATGTCCAACCGAGGGGGAATCCTACAGTCCCTTGGTCGAATATGCCTATATTCCTTCATACATGGTTTTATCAGCCATAAAAGTCTTCATAAATTATTCAATGGACTTCTCTAGTTCATTGCGCTCGACCGACATTCTCACTGTTACCAAATAAGTCGGGGTAGTGGAACGGATAGTGGGGTAAACAATAGATGGAGAGGTATGATAGCACAACTTGACACACACAATCACTTTGTTTCTTGTCTCACATAATCATGGGTATCAAAAAGTGGTCCCGGCATAGTGTCTTACGGGTTAAGTAATAAAGTGTCATAACAGATTCCTCCAATGGAAAGGAATGCCTCAATCAATGAGAATTATTTTGTTATGGCACGGTCTCAACATCTAACGGGTGATCTATTCACCCATAAATGTTTTTCCTAGCCATTTGGAGCGTGGTTCCAATGGTTGGGGTGCCTCCAACGATCATATAGCTTCACCATGATGAAGTTCCCTTTTGTGTGGTTCTTCTGTTGCAGCGAGGTTCAGAGCCTGCAAACCTACCTCCTATGAGGTTCCAATCTGTGAAATCTTCCATATGTTCTCTGTAACTTCTTGTATCTTTTCCAACTTGGATTTCTTATTACTGATCTTTCTTTCCTTCTTTCCTATGATCTGAGTCTCTAGATTCCTCTTTCTATTCTTATTCTTATCTTCTCCTATCGTAGTGACTTCGTGTTGTTGATGTACTCTCAAAGGGTTTGAAGTTAATATTACTTCCCTTACTGATTCCTGGGTGGATATAATTTATTCTTGCATGGATAGGTCCTTCAATCCTTCTTGTTCTCTTACAAGTAATTCTCTTGCGTTGTGATGCTTTGACTTATCCTCTCGTTCTTCTATCATTCGATCTACTTTTCTAGCTATGAAGTCCCTTAGTTCTTGTTTTTTCTTTTTTGTAGCTTCTTCCTCTGATTTCCTTTTGATCTGATCTTTATCAATCCAAGTTTTTCCTAGCAATAGAGGGAATGGGGTGTTCTCAACAAACTTAATAACTTCAAATTCCTCTTCTGTCGATGTTCCATGGATGATAACAGGTACATTAGAAATTCTTCCACATAGGGTTATCATATTTCCTTTAATAAACCTATTCTTCCCAATGAAGGTACCACAATAGGCTTTCCCAAAATTTCCCAAGTGTTTTCTATCATAATATTCACCCGTGTCTCCTCCTCCATGACACAGTCTATGTTGAAATCTTTTATTCTTGTATCTATGCACTGTTTTTCTTTCATGATATTGAATAAACTCACATCTTTGTGATCATCCATTGCTTCTTTTACCTGTACTAATGTAGTATGAAATTTGTCTGATTCTTTCTATTGATGGTTCTTTAACATGCCCTTATTCTCTTGATAGTTTTCTAGTCCCATATTCATCCTTTCAACTTTATCAATCATTCTTGTGCAATCCTCAACCTCATGACCAACGATTTTACAATAAAGACAAATAGGACTTATACCAGGGCATTCCTTAGCAATATGTCCTGGTCTTCTGCAGTTATAACATAATGTCAATCCTCTCTTTCTCTTAAATGTTCCCCAACCTTTCCTATACTGCGCACTATGATCACAGTGCTGAGCCTGTAATCTGAAAAAAATCTTTCTAGGTTCCTGCATCCATTCATTAGTCCAAAAATTATTTCTATGCATAGGAATAACTTATATTTCTTTATTTATATCAAATTTATTTAGATCAACTTTTTCTTCTACATGTACCCTATCTTTTAGACTTGGAAATTTTTTGTCAAACATACCTAGATTCATGCTTTTGAACAAACAAATTCCACTTATCTTACTCTATCCAAGCACAAAGATTTACCCTTTTTAAGATATTACCTCTTTTCTTCAGATAGGGTTTCTTTCTTAGCACAGAGCTTTGCAAGTCAAGTAGAGTACTACACACTACAACATTAGATATATGAACAAAGCTTCTCTTTTCTTTACTTCAGTTACCAACAATCATAGTTTCAGGTCCCGAGAACGAAACTATTTGTTGGCATAGGGGTAGACCTAGGGTTCAACGCTTCAACATCGCACCAAAAAAACCCTAACTACTGGCCCTTTCGGCAACACATGCGAAGTAGGCGAAGTCTCACCCAAGGTAGCGACAGGGGGGGTTACATGACTTAGATGTTTCTAACCAATATGGGACACAAATCTATGATTACAACACTTTGCAGGGTACTTAGGAACAATATATATTAATTCTGTCACATCACAGATCAAACCCTAAGTACAGTTCAACGCAGTAATAATGAAAACATACACATTGCACTTAGCATCATAAGTCAGATCTAACACATTCAACATATACAAATCATTAAACATCTATCTATCATTCATAACATTCAATGCACTAAGAAAATCCACAGCATAAACATTACAACACAAAGCAAACCATCAACACAATATTTACGTGGTTCACCCTAGTGTGGGGCTACATCCACCAATGAATTTTTCTTATTTATTAGTATTCAATCTCTTACATCCATTTACTCCTGTGCACTAAGACACAAAGCCAAGATTTTCACTAGACAGGTGATATGCACACTAAGCGCTAGATCCACCTTCCCAAAATCAGGTTAAGGCACAAAGCCAACTTCTCTCTCAAGCACAAACCCTTACATACATGTTTTGTTGCACAAAGAAACTCAGAACTACTTGCCTCTTGCACTTAGCCACTTATGCTCTTAGCTACATACTACATTGCCTGCATTAAGCACACCCCTTTTTACATTACATTCCTTCCTATAAATACTTTTACATCCCTTACAACAAGGCCTAATCATGGGTAAACCCATGGTCCGACATCCCAAAACCCTAATACTAAAACTCTAATGAACCCCTTGTTGGGTCCACAAAATAACTGAGATCTCGCGATCTTAGCTCCACCTCGGCCCTCCATCTTCGACTAGCCTATTGAAGTCCAAAATAGGTCAAACCCAACTAATGTTTCCTTAAAAATTGGTCGAGGGCCAACAAAATTCTACTTGGGTGAGTGTTTAGTATCTTGGATAAAAAAGTAACAATCATCAATATCATTATCTACAACCAAAGCATATTATATTGTAGTAGAAGCATGTTGTACATGGGTTATATTAATGAAACAAAATCTAGAAGATATACAGGTTGAGTATGATGAATCCATTCCAATCTATTGTGATAATACAAGCATCATTAGTATCTCAAAGAACCCGATGATGCACTCCAAGACGAATCACATTCCAAACAAGTATCACTTTCTATGGGAACAAGTTGCATAAAAGAACATCAGAGTTGAATATGTAGGAAGAAAAGAACAAGTGGTAGACATATTTACAAAATCTCTTCCAAGGGAAGCTTTTGAGTACCTTCGCCAAAGACCCTGAGTAATTTCTACTCCAAAATGAATGCTTTTAAATGCTTTTCTTATATGTCTTAGATTTACACGAGGAAGCACCATAAAGAGGAAAGTTCAGGTTGGGAGATCAGTTTCATAAAGATTTTAGTCAGGGGGAGCAGCCTCGGATGGAAACATACCTTTATCATTGATGACAAAGGGGGAGATATTTATCATATGCAAAGGTAAATGCTTGGAGAAAGAAAAGAGAGGCATGGTTCTAGGGGGAGCGATGGTCATAGGGGGAGCATGAGTGATATGAGTTCAAGATTTCATCAGAGTGTTTCCATCAATGCCAAAGGGGGATATTGTTGATTATTTAGGTTTGTTTTCATTGATGTCAACCCTTGAATAAATTTCGGTATCGAATTCTGGTAGCACAAAGGTTTGGGTAATGGACACAAGTTTGTTTGATGTATAATTGTATGAGTCTTAATATATTTAAAGGTATGAATATTATATATGTATAATACATGTCATTCAATTTATGGTGGTATGTGGAATGTCACATAACTCCTCATGGTTATAGAGTTATGGCCATTTGAAGTTAAAGAACCCTCATGACTCATCTAGAAGCCCAAAAAGGACAAAGTAGTCAAAGTGGTTGCAAAGAAGAAATTATTTAAATAATGAAGTGAAGTGATGAGTGTACTATAAGTCAAAGTGGATACAAAAGAAATTATTTAAATAATAAAGTTAGTGGAGAAATTACTAAGTGGACAAGTGGTTATAAGTGGGTTAGCCCTAAAATAAGGAAAGTGGGTTAAGATGGTTAAAAGGTAACCCCTTGAGGAAGCTACATGAAAGTATAAATAAGAGGTAAGGGTATCTAAATTTTAATCACACTTTTTCATATTGGATATCTACAAGTGACAAATGTAACCAAAGGATATATAAGTCGAATTTCAAAGGGAAGGTGAAGTAAAGAAGGCCGTAATTCAAGGGAGGTTAAATTATTTTGATGATTCTTTCTAAGGTATGTTATTTATAGGTCATCTCACTATTTTCGCAATAAATGTTTTTATAGAATGATTCAAACCGTGAAATTGGGAGGCCATTGAGAAAACATATCCAAGTAGTCATGATACAAATTTTAACTTGTGGGTCACTTTATTTTTGGAGTTACTTGCCATGGAAAATAGGGTTTGTGGCTAGTCCTGAAACTAGTCTAAAACAAGTATTTTGGGTAAAAACGTCATAAATTATTCATAACAGATCCAAATTTTGTAATACAAACTGTACTAGTTAGAGAAGCAGTCTATAGTAATTGTTGTACAATTTTCAGATCCATCCAACAAATACTCCATGCGGGGCCTGCTCTACAAGTTTGCTCTCTAGAATAAGCCAGAATTCAACAAGGGATGCCGTTTTTGCTATAACACCTTTTCTAGGAGGTTCCAAGTAGTGAAATCTAGAGGAATTGCATAAAAGACACAAAATACCATTTCGTACTATTTTTAGATATTTATTCATTACAAGTACATAGTTATGATTATTACAAGTTAGGGTTGTTGACTAATCCAAAATTAGTCATGTGAGAGTAAAGTAAAGTTTGATGAAAATGCTAGTCTCTTGTTGTTAAAGTTAAGGAAGGTTTGTAAGTATTCGATCATATACAATAGGTCTATTATAGAGTTACAAATGATATTTGGATGATGAAATTGATGAGGGCATTTGGTTGAGGTACATGTTGGCTACATGGTTGAGACAAGTAGTTGACGAGTTGGCACATACATGAGGTGTATAGTTGATGTTGTTGGTACATATTTGATGTAGACCCCCTGCCCTCGGGCCAAGATCCACTCAAGATCTTCACTAAAAGCATGCCAAGGGTTAATTAAACCCTTTGTTTAAGCCATAAAGAACTTTGGGTTTTGGGAGTTGGAGAGTCCTGATGTATTTCCCCAGCTCTTGGAAAATGCCGAAATGCAAAACGTCAACGAAGGTTGACTCCTTCAACGTGAAAATCACATGAGTTTCAACTTTCAGGGCTTTGAAAAAACAAACAACAACCATTTCTCTTCCCTTATGATTCCCCAAACTCTAAAATTGGCTCAACGTCCCAAGGAATGTGAGATCAATGGCCTTTCAGGATTTTTGGTGAAGCTTGACCCCTCCTTTTACTTCCATCGCATGTACCATTTGACTAAGACTTGGGACCCACCTTTTCAGTGTTTCCCTTTTCACGATTTCAGGAGTTGCATTGACCATGCAACTCTACCTCTTGAGTCTCGAAACCCCAAAACCCGACTAGTGCCAAGGACTACTGCCCCTCGACTTTTTGGGAATTTTTCCTTTCCTTCTTCGGGATTTTGCGAACCGGGATTCCAAAGTCACTGCCTCCTCTACTTCTCGAACTCCCGAAAACTAAAATGCCGAAATCCCACACCAAAGGCATGTCGCGTTTTGCAAATTTGTGATTTTCAATGCAAAGAGTCTCAGTTTCTTATCATCGAAATTTTCGGTATCGAACCCTGAATTACCGAAATTTTGAAATTGCACACCTGATAATCCTTTTCACGACCCGTGAATTTGCGTGACCAAGGATTTTGGCCTGCACTCCAAACTTGCGAATATTGAATCCCCTAAATGATCTGATGGCTCAAATAGATCATGATCAACAGTCCACATTGATTCTTGATGTCAGGGTGGTGGATTCATCCAACTCCTAACCACCTTATAGCTTCTCTAGATACTACAGTCCTCGCGACTTCATGAGTTCTCCACGGATAATTCTGACCACCAGATGCACTCTTCACTGACCCTTGTCCAAACGAATCAGTGCTCTCCCTCCTGAACTTAACTTCTATGAGACGATTTCAATCTTTGTCTCCCTTTGAGCACTTCAAAGGTGTTATCCTTCCTGAGATTTCACTTGTAAACTCAAGCTCCCCAAAAGGATCCCTACTCACACTCCTTGTGGAAAAACCTCAAATAACCTCTGGTTATTTGAGTCTCCAACCCTATGCACTCTTTGCAACAGTGGTCCTCTCAATCTTCCCCTTAGTTTAAAAGTTCTAAGGCTCCAACCAGCATGCACACACCTTACATGGCTCTGTGCTTCACCTGCACTTTAGCTGGTATGAGAACAACGATATCTCTCTTGAGATTTATGAGATGAAACTCAAACCCTTGTCAATGCACACCTTGCAGACATTCACTGCACTCCTTGCAGGAATTCTCAGGAAGAGAAACAATTGAAACTCATTCTTCTCCTCTCTCAGAATTCATACATTCACCATGAAATCATACACATAATGCAGTATTGAAACAAATTCATAACAGAGAAAGAAATCAACTGTAAACATACCATTCAACAAATGTAAACAGTAAACATCATAACACCATGAAAGTTGAGTCAAAGCTTCATATATTAACTCAAGTGCTCCTATACATGGGTTCTTCTCTACAACTCTCTGTTACAGCTCTACAACTTATGAATTCTGAATGATCATCCCCAAAAATTACAATGGTACAAGGGTGAGGGTGTCTATATCCGTTTTTCCCTCCTACGCTTCTAAGCTGTATAATCTATTAAATTAAATCTACCTAATTTCATTCATTACACATAAATGCCTTTACATACTACATATGAGAGCAATGCTCAAGATCTATTTACAACATATAGATGTAAGTGTAAGTACGCTTCCCTTAACTATTACATTAATGTCCATTCATTAATCTCAAAAGACTTCAAAATGTATGCTGGCGTTTTCCAGCTGTCTCTCGCTTTTACGTTGCTTGCTTGGATGGCTGCTTACGATGCTCTTGCATCATACTCCCTCGCTTGAAAATTTTCATGAACTCTTGTTCATGAGCTCTTGCACGCTCTGTCCATGCATATGAATTGTTTCTTCATCCTCCCAACTGGCATCTTCAACTGGATGTCCCTTCCATTTGACCAAGTATTCAAAATACTATTTTCTCATGGTCTTTTTGCTAACCCTTTTGTCAATTATGCTTTCCATCTGTGGCTCTATAGCTATAGGAATTTGTTTTGTCCATTGAACCTATCTTTTTTCCTCCTCTGTTTCTGCTTCTTCAACTCTGTAAGGGTACAAATCCGCAACATTAAATATCAGTAAGATTTTGACCCCATTGGGTAATTCAATCTCATATGCGTTTTCCCCAAATTTCCTTATGACCTTACACGGTCCAATCTTTTTCATCTTCAACTTATTATACGTTCCCCTTGGGAACCTCTCCTTCCTAAGATGTGCAAGAATCAGATCACCAACTTCAAATTAAATTTCTCACTTGTGTTGATCTGCTCTCTACTTGTATTCTTGACTTGAACTCTGCAATCGCTCCTTAATTTGGCTGTGAAGATCCTTCATTCCTTCTGCAAAGTCCTTTGCACTAGCACTCCTGAATTCATTTTGTTCTGAATCATTCAATTCAAAAATTCCCCTTGGTTTCATTCCATATACAATCTGGAATGGACTTTTCCCTGTGCTTCTATTGAGTGAATCATTGTAAGCAAATTCTTCCTATGGAAGAATGTGATCCCATTGACTGTGGTGTTTAGTCACTAAGCTTCTTAACAAATCTCCCAAGCTCTTATTTACAACCTCTGTCTATCCATCCGTCTGAGGATGATATTCTGAGGTAAAAGACAAACTTTTCCCCAACTTCTTCCATAAGGTCCTCCAGAAATTCCCTACAAACTTGGTATCTTGATCAGAAATGATATGCTTTGGCAAGCCGTGAAGTCTGATGACTTCCTTGAAAAACAGGTTCGCAATATGAGTTGCATCACTGGTTTTTTGGCATGGTATGAAATGTGCCAATTTTGAAAATATTTCGACTACCACAAAGATTGAATCATATCCTATCTGTGTCCTTGGCAGTCCCAATATGAAATCTATACTCACTACGTCCCACGACCTTTCAGGTATGGGTAATGGTTGGTATAACCCTGTGTTCTGCCTTTTTCCTTTCCTATGCTGACAAATTCTACACTTGTCCACAAATTTCTTAACATCTATCCTCATCCCTAGCCAAAAATATGAGCCATTCAACTTTGAGAACGTCTTGTCATGACCGAAATGTCCGGCCAATCCTCCATTATGTTTTTCCTTTAGCGTATTCTCTCTCATGGAGCATTTCAGAATACATAGTTGATTTCCCTTGAAAAATAATCAATCCTGGATCATGTATTCAGTCCATTGGCTTTTGTCCCTGAGAATTAGATTCTCAAATGCTTCATATTCCTCTTTAAAATTTGGGTCATCCCTGAACATTTCTTTGAGGTTATCAAAACCCAAAGTCTTGACTGTGAATTCCTGCATAAGAAAACATTTCCTGCTCAAAGCATCAACAACTTTGTTAGCAGTTCCAGAAATATGCTTAATCACAAAAGTAAAATTTTTCATGTATTCAACCCATTTAGCATGCTTTTGGTTCAACTTCTCATGTCGAGTCATGAATTGCAAAGAGTGATTATCGTTGTACAAAAAAAACTCCTTAAGAACCAAATAGTGTCTCCATTTCTTCAGTGCTTGTATGACGACATAGAATTCTTTGTCATATGTGGAGTAATTAACCTTCGCTTCATTCAGTTTTTCGTTGAAGTACGTGATCATCCTATCATCTTGGCTCAAGACCACTCCAATTTCAAAACCACTCACGTCACACCTAACTTGGAATGTCTTGCTAAAATCTGGCAAAACCAGAATTGGTTGCTCAGTGATATTCTTCTTCAACAGATTGAAACTCTTCTCTGCTTCCTCTATCTAGTGAAAAGATTTATGTCTTTTCTTCACCGTATCCATCATCAGTGCGCTAATTCCACTGAATTTTTGGATCAATTTCCTGTAAAAGGTAGCCAAACCATGGAAGCTTCGAACTTCAAACACGCTCTTCGGCAATGGCCAATTCTTAATTGCCTTTATCTTTTACGGATCCATTTTTAATTCATTTGCAGAGATAACAAAACCCAAATAAATGAGTTTTGTCCTCATAAATGACGATTTATTCATATTAATCAACAATTTATCCTATTTTAATCTCCTCATTATTGCAACTAAATGCTTTAAGTGTTCTTCTTCTGTCTTGCTGAAAATTAATATATCATCAAGATATACAATGACGAATTTCCCAATGAAATCCTTCAGGACTTCATTCATCAACCTCATGAAAGTACTAGGCGCATTCGTTAAGACAAATGGAATGACAAGCCATTCATATAACCCCTCATTCGTCTTGAATGTTGTCTTCCATTCATCACCTTCTCTCATTCGAATTTGATGATATCTTCTTTTCAAATCAATCTTTGAAAAAAATCTTGCTCCACTCAAGCAATCCATCAAGTCACCCATCCTTAGCAATGGAAACATGTATCTGATGGTAATATTATTGATCACCCTTGAGTCTGTACACATTCTCTAGCCTCCATCTTTCTTTGGGCTGAGCACTGTCAGAATAGCGCATGGACTCAAGCTTTCTCGAATCAATCCTTTGTCCATTAAGTTCTGGACCTATCTCTTAACTTCTTCATTTTCCTGTGGCGTCAACCAATATGATGCTTTGTTTGGAAAACTGGCTCTAGGTATAAGATTGATATGATGGCCTATACTCCTGATAGGTGGCAACGAACAAGGTAGTTTGTCCACTACTATATCAACAAACTCTCCCAACAACTCCTGGATTTCTTCTGGTAAATCATCTATCCTTGTACTAGTCAAAACAATTTTGGGCTTCCTGACCACAATAAATTGTGTGTCTTCCTTCTTCTTAACCTCATCAAGAACTTCCCTCCCACTCATGAGAAGTATAGTGTTGCTCATTTATGTTTTCACCTCTTTATCCTTAATTGGAAAAAACATGTGAGTCCTACCATTTTTCTCCAGGGTGTATGTGTTCTTTCTCCCATCATGAACTATGTTTCTGTCATATTGCCATGGTCTACTCAACAATAGATGAAAAACATCCATGGGAATGACATCAAATAATATTTCATCTTTATATCCTCCTATTTTAAATTCAACTAAACATTGTTTAGTGACATTTACCTGAGGTCCTTTTTGTAGCCACAAAACCCAGTACAGGCTTGGATGTACAACAGTATCCAACTCTACCTTTTCTACCATCTTTGTAGATATGAGATTGTTTGTGCTATCATTGTCCACTATGACCTTGCATACACTATCTTTAGTTTTGCAGGCAGTCAAAAACATATTGTTTCTTTGGGTTGGATTCTCTCCCTCCTTCTCTGACTTCAAGAGAACTTTCCTCATCATCAAATATCTTCTACCCTCAACGTATTCTACCTCAACATTCCATACTTGAGCTTCGACAATATGAGTTTCACCACCATCTTTCTTCCTATCTGGACAATCATAGGATTTATGTCCAATTTTTCCACAGACAAAGCATTTCACTTCACCTCCTCTACCTCTTGCTCTTCCTCTAGCTAGAGGAAAAGTATTTCTATCAGTGTATTGCCTTCCCTGTGAGCTTCCTCCTCTCTCAGGTTGAGTTTGAGGTTTCTTTCCCTCTTCTTTAGGTCTCTGAGTCCTGTCTTGGGAAATTGTTTTGCCTTTGTCTTGACTTCTACCTCAGCCTCTTTGACCTTGTTTCCAGCTCAGCTTCTCTTCAGCTTTCATAGATATCTGATAAGCATCTTCTACATTTCGAATGGTCATCATGCTCATCTCATATTGAATGTCACATAGAATACCATTCATGTACCTGGAAACCTTTTCATCATTGCTTTCCCGATGACCTGCTCTGATGTTTATCCTGTAGAATTCTTCAGTGTATTCATTTACTCACAGTAGCTTCTGTCTCAAATTCTACATCCTCCAAAACAGAGTGATTTGATAATCCCTGGGTATAAATTTGGCTTTCACTTTTGCAACCATTCTATCCCATCTTTTGATTTTATGCTTTCCCTTGCAGCGTCTGTCATCTTGCAGTTCATCCCACCATAGTATTGCATGCCATTTAAGTCTAGTAACGACATGTTTGACTTTCTTATCTTCCTCGACATCCTCATAGTTGAATTATTTGTCTAGAGTTATAATCTAGTCTATAAGTTCTTCAACATCCAAGTTGCCTTCATACACTAGAATGTCCATTTTTTCTCTGGCACATATCCTTGCAACAACCTTGAATAGGCATTCATCTGCAGCATCTTCGACTGCAACTTCTTCTCCTTCATTTCCATCTTCATTCTCACATTCATATTCACTGATATCCCCAGCGTCGACTGTGCACCTCTATGTTGTCTCTATAGCATCAAGTCTGGCATGTAACTCATGCATTTCTCTTTCCACTGCTGGATCAGACATTGGCCTATCTCTTCTTCTTGGCGGCATGGTTGTAAAATTTTCCTCTTTTCTCTCTGCTACAAAAATCAAAGAATTTGTTCTGAGCTTTCATACCACTTTGACGTAGACCCCCTTCCCTCGGGCCGAGATCCACTCAGGATATTCACTAAAACCATGACAAGGGTTAATTAAACCCTTGTTTAAGCCACAAAGGACTTCAGGTTTCAGGAGTTGGAGAGTCCTGATGTATTTCCACAGCTCTTGGAAAATTTTGAAATGCAAAACAACAACGAACGTTGAATCCTCCAACGCGAAAAGCACATGAGTTTCATCTTTCAGGGCTTTGATCAAACAACCAACAACCATTCCTATTCCCTTATGATTCCATGAACTCTAAAATGCCAGAATTCCAAAATGGGCTCAACGTCCCAAGGAATGCAGGATCGATAGCCTTTCGGGATTTTCGTCGATGCTTGACCCCTCCTTTTACTTATGCCACACGTACCTTCTGACTGAGACTTGGGACCCACCTTTTTGGTGTTTCCCTTTTCACGATTTTGGGAGTTGCGTTGACCATGCAACTCTACCTCTTGAGTCCCGAAACCTTGAAACCTAATTGGTGCCAATGGCTATTGTCCTTCGAATTTTTGAGAATTTTTCCTTTCCCTCTTTGGGATTTTGCGAACTGGGAGTTTGAAACTCTTGATTCCAAAGTCACTACCTCCTCTACTTCTTGAACTTTGGAAAAACGAAATGCCAAAATCCCACACCAAAGGCACATCGCGTTTTGCAACTTCAGGATTTTCAATGCAAAGAGTCTCGGTTCCTTGTCATCGGAATTTCCAGTATGTTGAACCTCGAATTACCGAAATTATGAAATTCCACACCTGATAATACTTTTCGCGACATGGGAATTTGCATGACCAAGGATTTTGGCCTGCACTCCAAACTTGCGAATCCCGAATACCTAAAATGATCTGACGGCTCAAACAGATCACGATCAACAGTCCACGTTGATTCTTGATGTCAGGGTGGTGGATTCATCCAACTCCTAACCACCTTACAGCTCCTTTGTATCCTATGGTCCTCATGATTTCGCGAGTTCTCCATGGAGAATTTTGACCACCAGATGCACTGTTCAATGACCCCTTTCCAAATGACTCGTTGTTCTCCCTCATAAACTTAAATTCTATGAGACAATTTCAATCTTCGTCTCCCTTTGAGAACTTCAAAGGCGTTATCCTTCCTAATCTTTCACTTGTAAACTCAAGCTCCCCAAAAGGATCCTTGCTCGCACTCCTTGCGACAAACCCTCAAATAACCTCTGGTTATTTGAGTCTTCGACCCTGTGCACTCTTTGCAACAGTGGTCCTCTCAATATTCCCCTCAGTTGATAATTTCTAAGGCTCCGACCAGCCCGTGCACGCCTTGCATGACTCTGTGCTTCACCTTCACTTCAGCTGGTATGAGAACAATGGTATCTCTCCTAATCTTTCTGAGATGAAACTCAGACCCTCGTCAATGCACACCTTGCGGACGTTCACTGCACTCCTTGCAGGAGTTCTCATGAAGAGAAACAATTGAAACTCATTCTTCTCCTCTCTCAGACTTCATGCATTCACCATGAAATCATACACACAATGCAGTATTGAAAGAAATGCATAACAAAGAAACAAATCAACTGTAAACATACCATTCAACAAATGTAAATAGTAAGCATCATAACACCATGAAAGTTGATTCAAAGCTTCATATATTAACTCAAGTTCTCCTGCACATGGGTTCTTCTCTACAACTCTCTACTACAGCTCTACAGCTTATGAATTATGAATGATCATCCCCAAAAATTACAATGATACAAGGGTGAGGGTGTCTATATCTATTTTTCCCTCCTATGCTTCCAAACTGTCTAATCTATTAAATTAAATCTACCTACTTGCATTCATTAAGCATAAATGCCTTTACATACTACAGATGAGAGCTACGTTGAAGATATGTTTACAACATCTAGACATAAGTGTAAGTACTCTTACCTTAACTATTACATTAATGTCCATTCATTAATCTCAAAACACTTCAAAATGTGCACTGGTGCTTTTCCAACTGTCTCTTGCTTTTACGTTGCTTGCTTGGCTAGCTGCTTACGATGCTCCTGCATCAATATTGATGAGTCATTGTTTATGTGTATTTGATGCATGATTGGTATATATTTGATGCATGGTTGATGCACTTGTTTATGGTACATGTTGATTATAGGATGTTTGGATAGGTTATTGTGGTAGGTTATTTGTATAGGTTTGGTGCATGGTTGATGCATTTGTTTATGGTACATGTTAAGGTACAAATTGATGTATGGTACATGTTGAAAGATTTTATTGGTATAGGTTGTTATAGGTTGATTATAGGTTGATTGGTACAGGTTTACAACAACATAGCTCACAATGATAGTGTGACAATGGTTTCATCATTCTACTTCTACTTCAGGGTGATTGGATAGGGTAAGGACAGGTGGTTATAGCCACCTTCCGGTTGTAGTCGAAGAACATAGGGGCTTGTATCCTCCTTCTGGTTGTAGCCATAGAATTGGGGAGTTGGAGCTTCCCTCAGGTTGTACCCTGAGAAACTAGGGGGTTGTAGCCTCCTTCTGGTTGTAAACAGAGAATTGGAGATTTGGAGCTTCCTTCAGGTTGTAGCCAGAGAAACTTGGCAGTTAGAGCCTCCTTCAAATTGTAGCTAGAAAAAAAATGAAGTTCGTGCTTCCAATGAATGTAATTCTTAAAGAAATATAAGAAAAAGAATTATGTGGTTTTCTCTCGCTTTGGGTTTCCACGTAAAAACACTGGTGTACTATGTATGTGTATGATTTCTCATTTATTCATTGTTTATTTACTCTGCAACTATTGGATGATAATGATAAATTGATATAACACTTTAATTTGTGGTTAAAAAGGATTGAATTACTCTATTACTAATTCACCCTCCCTCTCAGTAATCCAACATATCTTTGGGCACGAATACCGAGACTCTAGAGAGGAATTTTCAAAAAATAAAAGAGGTTTTTCTCAAGACAGGGTTCATATACAAAAAATTCTCTCATATTTGTAACAACTATAATGATTTGAGAGATATGATGTTATCTCTGACCCCTATTTTCTAGAAAATTGATTCTTATTTCCTTGCAGATAGTTCTAAACGTGTTGTTTTAATTTTGTAACTAGATCCAACTTTGAGAAGGAGTTCAGCTAGAACTCCTCATCTTGGGGAAGATTCTTTTCTATATATATTTGTAATTTTGATTAACTAAGGGAGTTGGAAGAAACATACAGGACATTTCTCTTGAGAATTTTGTAATCTTTCTGAATTTTAATGGAATATTAGTGCAGAAGTACAGTGCTATTCATACTAGATATTATTGTGGTGCTGATATGAAGTGTGTGTTTCTCTCTTATGTATGTATTTCCTATTTTATTTTCTCATTTCATATGCAACCTTTATATACTTAGATTGGAAAGCTAATGGTCTGAAATTCATCTAATATTGAAGCATTAGATTCAAGCAATTTAAGTATTGTTATCTCTAAATGTATTTATTTGTTTTCTCTTTCTTCCATTCTACAACAACAATATTTTCATTGAAAAATTATCACCTACCTAGCCTCTACTTATTTGATAGTTCTACCCACAAGTCAGCAATATTTCCCTTTTCTTTAAAAGTTGATTCCATTTGCCAATAGATTCCTTTTCCTTCTTGCCAACAAATTTCATAAATATTTTCTTCTAATCAAATATCTAGCCATTGATCCTCAAAAGAAAACCTATCTTACAAATAATATGTGACAAGAGAGATCCCTCTTTTAACTGAAAGGGATAGTTTTAGTTCTAAAGTGGTTTTTTGGTTATCTTTGTGATTTTCTTCTTCATCGAAGCAATTTACATAGTACTAAGATTTTGGCATCATTTTTGGGGAACGAAAGTGAAATTTTCCCTAGGAAATAATGACAAAGGTTTCATATTTGATTCGTGAGGGTAACAAATAATCAAAGATAATATTGGCTGAAAATTTTACCCTGGAAACTTCATTATTAAATTTATGTTGCAAAAAAGTAATATTATTGAGAAATCCTTGCTCCAAATAATATTTACACTACGAGAAACCCAAATCTAGAACCTACAACATCTGTGGTTGATCCTGATAATATCACACATAAAAGGAAAAAAAAGGCATCTAACTTAGGTATTTTTATTGATAGAAACTTATCATTGACTAAGGATGGAGTGAAGAGCATTGATGATCTTGAGTTTGACATTAAATTTGAGAAGACTTTGTTTAGATCTATGATCTAAAAATGAAGAAGACTTGTATTCTTGAAAATATTTGCAAGTTTTATTTTATGTGTTAAAATGAAAATGGATCAACTTTGAAACACAAATTTTATATAAATTACTCATTCAAGATGCATATAAACAACAACAATAAACAGTGAACAAAAAACACATAACACAACAAATGATAAAGGAGTCCACCCCTCCCTTGGGCTACATCTCCTGGTCCAGCTTCCAATGGATCTTTTGAATTATTTTCTCAAAGTTCTCAAAAATGTTCTTTACAATGATCAAAATTCCAAATAGATGGCTCCAATGGCTCCAAAACATCCAAAAACCCCTAGTTGGGCTTTTTTGGCACCTCGTTTGGCCAAAAATTAAAGAAGATAGGCTTCCTGGAAGTCCCCCTTCAAAATTTTTGTCTCTGCATTGAAAAATTGCACCCTTGTTGGCTCAACCTAGCCCCCACACACTTTTATGTGTTAAAAACTAGCACCAAACACAACCACGCAAACCGTGCAAACTGTAGGATGGTTACGGGTGCACCTAGCCCCTAACCGCCAAGGCTATGGTCGTGTGACCCATATGACCACGTGCAAGTGCAAAAATAGGCCCCATTTACAAAAGCCAATGGTTAATGTACAAGTGGCAGGTCATTTGTATAGCCGTT
>JZKD02S1781900.1:161098-171572 GCA_000966675.3 Picea glauca | reverse complement strand
ATATATTTGTAATTTTGTTTGACTAAGGGAGTTGGAAGAAACATAGAGGACATTTCTCTTGAGCATTTTGTAATCCTTCTGGATTTTAATGGAATATTAGTGTAGAAGTACAATTCTATTCATACCAAATATTCTTGAGGTGGTGATATCAAGTGTGTGTTATATATTATGTATGTATTTCTTGTTTTCTTTTCTCATTTAATATACAACCTTTATATACCTAAACTGGAAAGCTAATGGTCTGAAATTCATCTCATATTGATGCTTTAGATTCAAGCAATTTAAGTATTGTTATATCTTATTAACTCAATCGGAATTCATCCTAGATGGTGCTATGAATGTAGTTATTTGTTTTCTCTTTCTTCCATTATAAAAAAACAATATTTTCATTGAAATATTATCACCTACCTGCCCTCTTCTTCTTTGATAGTTCTACTCACCAGTCACTGATATTTCCCTTTGCTTTAAACATTGACTCCATGCCCAATGGATTTATCTCTCTACTATGCCACCACATATTACAAACTTATTTCTATTTCAGATATGGTCATTAAGCCTAATTTACATTGAGATATCCATTTCTGTTTTGGAAAGGCCATATTCCAATGCCAAAGTGGTATGTGGTTACCTCCATGGTTTTCCTTTCATAGACAAGGGAAATTACAGAGCGATAACAAATCATATATCAAGGGTATACCTTAACAATGTGTCAATATCAATGATAGAACTCTAACATGATAACCAACTTTCCAACAATCTCATCAAAATCTCTAGGGCTTCCATATTTCTCCAATGGTTGACATCAATATCTAAGATCACTCTCTAAGGGTTGACATCAATGACAACCAACTGTCCAACAATCTCCCCCTTTAACAATGATGGAAACACCAACATTTATGGAAACACTTAGACATGGAGACACCATGCTCATGCTCCCCCTATGTCCATCGCTCCTCATCAATGTTTCTATTTCTCCCCCTTTGATATCAATGGGAAAGGGTATTTTCCTTGGCACTTCTCTCCCTATATTCATGCCTTTTTTCTTCTCTCCCATTTACATCCTTGTAAAAGGGTCACTCTCTCTTTGGGGTTGATCCCCTTGTTTGAGCTTTCCTTGGGTATTCTCTTCCTATATTCACTCTTCTGATCTCTTCTTTGACTATTTCTCTCCCCTTGACTTCTCTGCAAGATGCCATGTAGATAAATTGTAGGTCTTTTTGTACCTACTTCCTTTCAGAGTTTTTTTCCATTGGTTATTCCTCTTGTAAATCATTGACACATATAAAATAATTAAAATATTTCATTATAAAAAAAATCCAACTGTCTCTGAGTTAGTCTCTGAAAAAATATATCCTAAACTCATGCTCTCATCCATTGACATGCATATATCCAATCCTGCCAAGTGTATTACAAATCCATCCATGTCCATGTGACCCATACCGATCGTGACTCTGCTACACAACTGTCCACAATGCTGATGCATCTATAACTTCACTCTGAAACAATTCATGTTCTTTGAAGGATAAATCTCTAAATTATAACAACTGCTGCATAGAATCCCCCTATTGAATCCAAGCCGTATGTCTTAGAAAAATGGAGGAATTTGCCCTAATGCAGAGTAGTCTTATTCTTCGTCTGTAGATCCATCATCTTCCTGAATTTGGACACTTTATTCCTAGATTCTAACATATTCCCTTCTGCATGTGGATTCATCATGATCTCGTACTACTATGTATCCCAAGAGTGCAATTTATAGGACATGTTTTTCCTTTACTTTCTCTCCATTATGATCTTGCACTGCTGCGAATTCTGACAATACGATCCTTGAGACTTGTTCTTCTTTCACTTTATTTTCTAGTCTTTCTTGTACTATTACAAATATGGAAATATCTAAGACATGTTCTTCATTCATTTGTTCTTCTTATCTTTATTTTTTTTCCAAACCTTCTTATTCCTATTATTAGTGGTTTCTTCCATCGATGGCTCTATCACACTTTTGTGATTTCAAGCTATGTTACCATAATTGTGGCATTTGTAACATTCAATATTGAGAGGGGACACGTAATCACTACTTAATTTAAAATTTCTTCCATATTCTTTGTAATATACAAATTTATGTAAAAAGTTAGAACAATAAAAACTGTAACCATAAAATCAACTTTGATACCTAGGAGTAGATAATTCTCTCTGTGATGTAGTCCTTCTGAATTCATTCCTTGGATGATCATGATCATAGTTGAGTCTTGTTTGTTGTGTGAAAGTAGATGGTGTTCTTGAAAATGTATCCTTCCTCTTGGGCTCTTGTTGACCATGGTTCCTTACTTTAAGTACTTCTTCATTCTTTCTTTTTGGTAGCCTGTGACAATTCTCTTCAACTTTCTTTGTTGAATATGTGGATGCTTCTTCAACGCTTTTACTGATCTTGACAACTTTTACTCTCAACATGACAACTTATTCCTCAAGCTTCTCAACCTATTATTATTTCTTCATGATCTGATTCTTCATGACTCTTTCCATTCTCTTTTCCTCTTCAAGTTGGATATTGAAGGAGATTATTTCTTCTTCATGTTTTCTTTCTTGTCGATTGAATTATGCTTCATGATTATTTTCCTTTTCAATATCAGGATTGTATTCTATTTCATTGGGATTTTCTCTGTTAACTTCATCATATGAGTTGTTACTTTCTTCATTTTCTTTTGTTCCTTTCCTTGCATAAATATATTGTATGTTGTCCCAAATCTCTTTGGCTGATACATATTGTCCCACTTTTGTTTTTACTGAATCAGGTAATCCTTTCATGATAAAATCCATTTCTATATTGTTGTTCCTTTTCAATTCCTTATTGGTTGCAGTCTTAGGAGGATTCATTGTAGTTGTGTACCTTGTCTCAACTGATCACCAAATATCACATCCAATGCCTATAGAAATTATTTCATTATGTTGCTCCATATTTCATATTTCACACCATTTTCACCATTGAATTGTGGTACTTCCATATTATACATATCAATGATTTCCATGATCTACCTTCCAATGGTTAAAATGATTCTTGAAGGATCACCTCTGATACCAATTGTTAGAATATTGTTAGTGGGGGTGAATCAATATGAGCCCAATTAGTACTTTTAATCACAATATAAAACCTACTATAATATCATGATCATTGAAAACATCATAATTCAACGCATAGATATAACATAAAAATGGTACACCATAACTTTACATGGAAACCCAATGCTGGAGAAAACCAAGAAATGTTTTTCTTATTTATCAAAGAGTACATTAATTGGAATCACTATTGAGGAAAAGGTATGAATAACCTTACTCAAGCATTTTTAGATATTTCTAGGCTAAGGAAAGATAGCTCGGAATGTTACCCAGATTTTATAGCCTTTAATTCAAAACAATATCTTAATCCACAAGTAATATGTACTAGGAATTAAGGATGATTTTATATGTTATATCTATCTGTGCAAAAGAAATAAAGAAAAGATATACATAAGTGTGTACAAGAAAAGAAACGAGAATAAAAGTAAAATATGAACAATATCATTAAGATAAGCACATGAAACTAATCCGAAATATGATTTTTTATATTAAATTCAATCTGATATACGGTTCTCCTAAGAGAAATATGTTGTGTTGATAAGAAAAAAATTCTTCTTCCTATTTTAGAAATATTGGTAACTTCAGGGGACAATGCTATTCTTCTTCGAGAAATAGGAGAATTAAAGGAAATGAAATAAAAGATTAAACATGTAAGAGGAAAGGTTACTCTTGATTTATGGGTTTCCTTTGCCTGGCTTCCCAACGTTCACGAATATTTATTTCCCTTCACTTACTTCCCAAGAGAGTTCAAGTTCATCACAAGCACTAGCAATTTCTAAAATAGTGTTGAATAAAGTCAATGTAATGTTTTTTGGTCATCAATACCATTTACAATATTAGTTTGTCTCGCAACATGTACTATCATGGAAAAAACATCAGTCAAAGAGTAATAGGACCAAAAACAAAATAAAATACAATCCTGATAGAATCAACCAAAGAGATATAGAAAGATCTCTCCATTATGGTCACCAAATAAATGTTGAGGAAAAGGAATGAAAAACCATACTCAAGCATTTTCAGATCTTTCTAGGCTAAGGAAAGATAGTTGGGAATGTTACTAAGATTTTATAGCCTTTAATTCAAAACAATCTCTTAATCCACAGGTAATATGTACTAGGGATTAAGGATGATTTTATATGTTATATTTATATTTTCAAAAGAAAGAAATAAAAGATGTACATAAGTGTGCAGAAGAAAAGAGAAATGAATAAAAGTAAAATCTGAAAAATATCCTTGAGATACGCATATGAAGTTGAATTCATAAATCTATTTTTTTTTATGTTAACTTCATTCTGAGATAGAAATTAGAACTCTCTTTACAAACCCCTGGGAGGGTGGGACCAAAGTAAAAATTAGAAGTATCTGATGAGAACCATATAAAAATATTCTAAAAAAAAAAAAAATTGAAGGTAAAGATCAGGATCAACTTTCCATAAAAATGCTCTCACTTGACTGTTTAGAAACAGGTTACTGAATGATATGATTCAATTTTGAATCATGCTAAATTCAATAAGACACTTATATCACAAGTTCTCCTTTTGTTCTCTCCTCCTTTGTCTCTTCCATTGATTGAGATTTTATCCTTTCTCAATAAATTATGGTAGTTCAACTACATTTATTTTGTTAAGCTTAATTAGCTTAACTAATCGGTTGAGACAAATAAATAATAATATATAAATAAGTGTCTATTTAAATAATAACTAAATATGTGGGATGCCTTGTCACTCCAATTTTCATTTCTTTAATAATCATCGAAACATGAAGTATGATACCCCAAAAATTTAAATCAAACATTCTCCATGTAACTCCCATCCTCATATTAATAGTCAAATATTTTAATATAAAAATAAAACTTTACTATATCCAAAAATAACATCATATCCATGTTGTCCAAAAATTCTATCTAAATGTGTATTTGATGTCCAAAAATTCTATCATATAAATAAACATTGTCCTCAAAATAAAATAGCATTGACGACATTAAAAACCATATTTTCTATGAGAGGTAGTTTGCCTCTTTTCACTACTGCTCTCTTTCGATCATTCTATTGTTTTTCCTTCTATAGCATCCTTAGGCTGATTGGAACCTTGAGAATACATTATGTTGATGACATGGGAGAAATTATCCTTGAGGTGGATATGGGAGACACTGATTCAGAGGAATTTTCAGAAGAGTTAGGGGAATTGAACGCTTTTTTCCCTTTATCAATCTCTGGTTCGGGCATGGTAGTTTTAATCATTTTTCTTGAATGTGAATACTGGGTTGGTGAAGCAGTGTGATCATATTGGGTGTTTGGATTAAATGTGGTAGAGGAGTGGGCAATGTAAACAATATTATAGGACAACCATTATTATGTGCAACAGGTTGATGGACGATCTCTTTCCAACCATCATTTGCAAGTGGTTTTGGCTACATAAAAATATGAGGGGGGATACAAATCCCAGACACATTTTGGTGTGGCTGGAAAGAAGGCCTCATAGCACTAGGTTGCATAATTCCTTGGCCAATCATATTGAAAAACTCAGCCTGGAAAATATTATTTAGTTCATGTGGATCAACATCAAAATGTATTGAGAATCATGGCCTTCTATGGCCTCTTTTCCAATTATTTCCTCTGCCTCTTTTTTTACCTTTTCCATTACTGCCCATTCTAAAGAAACTCATCTTGAAGAAATATTTCAATTAGAATATGAAAACTTTTAACAATCCATTTGCTAATACTCTACCTAGATAAAATCAAGATGTTGGCTCTATCATTCACAACATAAGAATATGAAATCCATCCATTAACAAAACTTCACCAAATCCAATTTAATAATTAACTGCAATTGAACATGGAATGATAGGGTCATCGAGAGAATGAGGGGTTTTATAATGAAACAAAAATGGTAGCATGGAAGGGAATCAACAATGAATAATGTTCAATAAGTGAAGAGTCCTTTTCTTCCAAAACCAATATCTCCATGTCACAATTTCCAACCCAAAATCATTATCCAATCATCTTTAATCATTTTACTTTAAAAATGATATTCAAGATAACATAATAGGGGATGGATAAATGTTATTGGGAAGGTGTCGGGTGTATAATGAGTGAAAAGTGAAACAATGAATGAGAATAATAGCGATTATTGTTATGTTATAAAAAAAATAACATTTATTAACTTTAAAATCATAATTGTCAATATCTACGAAATCATTTGAATATTCATTATTTTCCATGCACATTTATTTTCAAAACTTCCACCAAATTATGTTTGTGCCATAACACTCTTTTAAACTTCATCACTTAGAATCCGCAACGTGGCAACAACCTTTCTAAATTGGGCAATATAAAACTCAAGAGAAATTTATATGATTATTAAACCAATGAATTTCATTTCTCCTTTTAAACTATCATAACTTTTTGTAGGAGATTGTTTACAAAACATTTAACTCAATCATAATCATACAAAATTCTTCAAAACATCATGAGAAGAAGAGAAATGAAGGCTATTGTCTTTTTGTTATATCGCAACCTCCAATAAGAACTGCAATCAAACCAAGTTCGATACCCCATGCGATCCTGGTGGGTATTTTTCCATCACATCCTACTAAAATCAAAGTTGACCAAATCACCTCATAAGTAAATAACAAAGGATCCACGACTTTGTGGCTGACATCAATATTTTTGATCGTTGAGTATAATAGTTAAAAAATATTTTGAAATTGGGTTCATATTATTTACTTGCGCACATTATCGGACAGGAAAACAAAGTTTGGGACTGACAATTGGGAACAAGACTTAAGGTATGGATGAAAGAAAATTCTAATATTTACTTCCCAGAGTGATTGTAATATAATACACAAAGCTCCATCACCTTTTAAAATAGTGGGAAGGATAATACAAAGTGGTTGTGATATTTCTAAAGTGTGGATATGTAGTAAGGATACAACACAATAATAACGAAACCGACCATGGGACAAATAATTCAACAAAATTAAAAAAATGGATTTTCTTTTATTCATTCACATGTGTATTGGAAGAGGATAAGAGGCCTAGATCAGGCATATAGGCATAGGGTTTGAAATATGGATTGTGGTCAAAGAAAAACCTGACCCTTTTCCATCAAAATGTCAGCAAGATAAAACACATAGGCCACCCATAACATAGAAATTATGGTAAAAATAATACTACACATATTATAGGTTAAGGGTGTTACGCCAAAGTCATAAGACCCAACTGCAAATTTTATTTTATAGTGGAACCCTAAAAAATAATCATATTGAATGAGTGAAACTGAATCATCTTCACCCACAACTATTTTCCAACCGCCACATCAAAGTAATATCACCTTTTCTCCATGCATATGCAACCACATATTTTACACATAATAGAGTGTCAAACATTATTTCCAGTTTTGAAACATTTTAATTCCAACAAGAAGAAACCCAATTCAAAATGTGTGTTACACGACCAAAATTCCCACAGTAAATCCATTAGAAGATTTAGGAAATAAAAACATTCCACATGAAAACTACAAGATCCAAGATAATAGTTTTATCTGGAGCAAATATGACCATCATGAATGGAGCGATAAGAGCCAACATACATGTGAGAATAATTCTGGAAAGATTAAGAGCACAACTATTTTTCCTCCAATGACCGAGAAAAATTAAGGCACTACTAACCTGATGATTCGGGTGGATATCAGTGGCCATCCACCTATTCAAGCTAGCACAAAACAATCTTCTGGCAACTTAATGTTTTTAGCAGGTTTTTGGTTCCTAAACTTTCGAGGCGATTTTGAGGGCCTAAATGAATCTTTTTCACGATCGGGAACCTAAATGATAGCTAAAGGATTTGATTGAGACCCCAAAATTAATCTCCTCGGTGATACCTTTCCAACGAGCTATTGTGCGCCCCAAACAAAGATTGTATGCCAAAGTTACACCCCCTAGGAAGTTGATACACCAAACTACCCAAAACAGGGTCCACAAAACTATTGGTTTTTCATCTTCAGGGGTTAGTGTTTTGGATTCTCTTTATGTAAAAAATGCCTTTGGAGACTCATTGTAATAATCATATTCTTGTGAATGCGAGTAGCCATCACATCTCTTCTCAGAGATAAGCTGTCACCATTCTAGCGAGTCTTTCACTCTGTATTTCTACAGTTTTGTACATTTCTCTCATTAATAGAAATTGTGCATTACTATATCTCTTTGTTTATGGTTGTATCTCTGATATATTTCTATTATATTATTGGATATCTGGGATATATCTATACTTTTATTTATTATATCCACGCTCTCACTTTGTTCCAAAAATAATCTGGATCACCAGAGTAGCAAAATGAATGCGAGGAGAAAGTGAAGGTGGTAGCTTCGAGGTAATGTAAGAATGACATGTAGTAAATGCACGTCGCTTCCCTTATTTTATCATTTAATGTCATCAACCATAGATAAAATAGAGCGCTTCCAACTTCGAAACAAAAAAATGTATTCCAATCATAGAATATCACCATCGTATATATAAATGCATAGAACATAATATGCCATTTCCAAATTCAAAGTTGAATCGTCCCCTCATATGAACTTCATAACAATAATATACCCATTTAATGATTAGAATCAAAATAATATGTGCCACAAACTAGCGAATCCACATGGAAATTTGTTCTCAATAGATTTAGAACTTAGAATGCTTGGATTCGTAGACCGGTAGAAGTAGGTGATTGAAACTGCTTAACAAATACTTATGCAACAAGTGGCAAAATGATGGTTTAAGGGAAAATATGAGATGGGATTTCGAGGAATAAATTATGGAAGGTGAGAAGTATGAGGTGATTTGGTCCTATATGCATAACAATTGATAAGGTTTGTAATTAGTAACACTTTTTCAAATTTCAAGGAGAATGCTTATGATATGCTCTTAAATCTTAGAATGAAGAGAAGAAAGGGATAAAATAAACAAGGAAGAAAATGAAACCAACTATACTACAACAGTATTGAAAGAAAAACATTATTTCTTCAGTGTCTCAAAAGGAATATACCATAGTAGTTGTGTCTATCTTGTTTTCATTGATCAAAAATACCTACAGAATGACATCATTATGGAAAACATGTTCCATACTTTATTTCTGATGACCATGCAANAAAAAAACTCAATAAACCAAAGCGACTCAAAAAAAGTAAGACAAAAATATATACAAGAGTCATATTTACAAAAAATTGATTCGGTGGTTAGCCTAGTTCCACATAATGTTTCAAGTGGGAACCATTGGTACTGTAAGAAAACAATCGTTCATCCATGTCTTTAAGAAGATATGAATTTGAGTTGAGGATAAAAGTGATTTTAAATGGACCTAGCCATAACGTTTGTAATTTAGAATGTCTCCCTCTCTAAGCATGGGATGAATCCCATAGTAAGACTTTGTATTCAATCTTAAATTCAACAGGCTTTGCTCATTTGTTAAAATACTTCTTCACTATTTGCTGCCTCCTTTTCAGATTTTCCAAGGAATAATTTCTTTTTTCTTCAAGGGCTAGTAGTCTATTTGTCCTTTGAGAAACATTAGAAGAATTTAATTCTTCAATATGTAGCATAAAACGTAAGGAAGAAATCTCTATATCAATATTTAGAATAGCCTCTTGGCCACATATAAGATGAAAGGGAGTAAATCTTGTACTTTCTTTGGTGGTTGTGCGGTCTTCCCAAAGAGCACAAGTCATAAGTATGTTCCACTAGCAAGGTTTGTCTTCCATGATTCTCTTTATAATCCTCACCAAGTTTTTATTAGTAGACTATTCTTGTCCATTTCCTTGAGGGAAGTAAGAAGATGAAGTGAAATGCTTGACACTTAATTTAGCCAGAAATTGGGTCAATTTGTATAAATGTAGGTTGTACCATTGTCTATAATGATTTCTAATGAAAGGCCAAATTTGGAAAAGATATTAGACTCTAGAAAATAAATTACTTGTTCATCTTGCACGAGTCTAAGAGGGACAACCTCAATCCACTTAGTAAAGTAATCAGTGGTTGTCCAAATAAATATATTCCCTTCAGCGGATGAAGGATTGATTGGACCAATAAATTCTAGACCCCACTTAGAAAAAGGGAAATGTGGAAGGACAGGTTGTAGAGGCATGGCAAAAAGACATTCTTTACCAGCAATTTTTTGGATTTTATCACAGGCGTAACATGTTGATACTGAGAGGGGGGTGAATCAGTATCAAGTACAATTTAAAAACCTTTTTTAACTTATACTTAAAAAATTCAATTATATCCAATGAGCAATAGTATAAGAGTTACACCAATACACCACAATACACCATGCACAATATATGAGAAATAATCAATAGTTTTTGTTCAAGGGAAGTAATGACTTC
>JZKD02S1781900.1:49997-102242 GCA_000966675.3 Picea glauca | reverse complement strand
TCATACCATTACCCATCAAACAAACTTGGGTCCATTACCCAAACCTGGGGTCTCTAACTTCTCATGGCCATAACTCTCTAACCATGAGGAATTATGTGACGTTCCACATACCACCAGAAATGACATGAAAAGCACTATCCATCTAGGATATTTTCCCTAAAAAATTTAGTTTCCTTCATCTCATTATTCCATAATTAATCATTGGTTCTTTTACTGCACAAAGCGTCTTCCCGTGAGGCCTTTCACCGTAAGGGGACCACTTTGGAGTTCATCCATATTTACTTCTTATCAACCATGACAAGACAATAATGAGTCATATTTACATCAAACACTATTGGGTCCATTACCCAAACCTTTTTTCTACGGGTCTTTATTCAAGGGTTGACATCAATGACAACCAACCTTAATCAACAATTATTTCACCAGATGGTACGAAGCTACGCCATTAAAAGTTGTAAACACTAGCCAGGTAATATCCTTCCTGAATTCAAATATTATCACTCGTTTCGATATTCCAAGTAATAAAATTAAAATATTATTCCAGCTATTACCCCCAAGGCAATGGTTTCGCAGAATCAACTAATAAAAACCTGATCAAGATCATCAAGAGAACGGTGTCCGAAAACCACAAAAACTGGCATAATACACTATTTAATGCAATCTTGGTTGATAGGGTAACTCCTAAAACTAATGTTGGTAACGCCCCCTTCTTTCTCGTTTACGAGGGAAGTGATTCTTCCACCACATTTCCTTCTTCCATCTCTGCAGTTATCACAGAAGGTGCAAGAGGATGACTGTCCTCCTTTGGAATGTTGGATTAATGCTTTGCTAAAGTTAGAGGAAGTAAGGGCTCAAGTAAAATGAAAATTGGATCAACATCAACTCATTGTCAAAAACTGGTTTGATTCCAATTCTTCCTCAGACATAAGTTTTGAGGTAGGTGGTATTGTCCTTAAATGGGACAAACCTCATGAGGGGAAAGGAGAGCATACTAAGTTTCAAAGCCTGTGGTTGAGACAATTTTTAATTGCTGAAAAACTAGGTCCTAGATCTTTCTGCATCCAGAATTTCTAGGGACAGCCAGACACCTTTCTAGTTAATGTCTAAGCAATCAAAAGGTATTTTACATGACGACTCTCAGATACACCTTCTGTACGTATTTTTCTATTCAAATTTATTTTCTTTCCAATTTTTCTTTGCTGGTTTGTTTTTGTTTTCATTTTTGTTCATTGGTCCTTTTGAGTCAAACATGTCTGTATTACAGTCTAGCTCAGACAAAGAGAAACATAATTCTTCATCTCAAAAAGACTTTCAAAGGCTATAAGAACATCTATTGTTGTCCTTATCTAAAATTATAGGCTGGTTAAAGGTGTCATTTTGTCTGAAAGTTGATTCCTTGGTTTCAATCTGCACTTGAAAGTATTCACGAATATCTTTAAAAAGTCTCTTTACACTGTCCCTGCTCTTTAAGAAAGCAACTCAATGATGTCTCCTTGTCCTTGAAAATTAATTATATCAATGAACTATTTTTCAGATCTTGATGAAGGTTTGCTAGAAAAATTTAAAGGCCTCTGAAAATATTAACTTGTGTTAAAAAACTAGAATTTTCAGCATCACCCCGCTCTGTTGAATATCTTTATAACTATATCAGAATGTGAATAAACTCTTAGAGAGCTATGGGAAGTGTTTGTAAACCATACAGGACACTGAAAAGGTCTAATGGCAGTGGGTAAATTCATGCATGATGCCAAGATAACTTTGTCGGGGTACTGAACAGGCCCGCTGGCAGTGAAGCGATGTCAGGTAAAAGAAAATTCTCAGGTATAAACCTTGTTTTGGCCATAAGCATCCTTCGTTCTGATTTGAAATTTTTTGGGAAGGATATAGACTTCAGAGTGGATCAACTGACATCTTTGTTGAGGCTATGAATGCTTCCTGGCAGCAGTGGCCCTGTCAGCAGTATTGGAGATTTTAACTTAAATGTCATGTCTTTCTTTTGTGAAGTTTGTCACTAGATTTCATTCTTTTAAATGAAAGATATCTGAAAATGGGCTGCATTTTGTTCTTTTTAAAAAAAGATGTTCAAATAACCTTGCAGTTGTTCTTCAATTTGAAGTTTTTTTAGAATTCTCTAACCCGAACTAGTTCGTATTGCAGAGATAACTGCTTCTTCTAGCATGTCGCCATTGTTGGCAACTCAACATGTTTGCTAACTTTTTATATCAATTAATTGATCTACATAGCTGCCTAACTGGGTTCATGTATCTTCATTACTCTTCATAATTCAATTTATGAAACGACAATTGTACGTTGTCGCTTTTCCCTATTTATCTGCTTTTATCTATGCTTCATTCATGACTGGAAGCATGAAAATTTGCGACTGTGTTACCTTTCTGTTTTAAAATTTCATTATAGGCAAATTGTTCATACAGTTTATTAATGAAGTTTGGTTCCTTTCCATGAAGAGTTACTCTCTTTGTTTCTATACTTTCAACACCAAGCATGCTTAGAGTTTGATTGTTATATAAACAAAGGACCCCCACAATTTGATTTTTGGTATGGTTTTGTTTGATTCTTGGCTATACGTTTCTTTTTGCTAAGCTTTTGATTTTTGACTTACCCAAACCTTGTGATAGAACCCACTATGCGCACACTTATTTTCATTTTTAATGCTTTGGTCCTAGCTTGTACTAAATGCAAAGGTGGCAATACGATTTGCAGGAAGACATCATTCCCAGGACTGACCTTGGGATTTGCAAACCCTCTTCGCATGCATTTCAATTAAACACCCATCTTATCGCTATGAGTTTATGTTCATACATTGTTCACTGTTGGAAGTTCTCAGGCTCGGGTTATGGCTCTGGACTCTCTCACAAACCCTCTTTGTGCACTGTGTCTGATTCATTACCCTTTCACCCATTATGGCTACTGTTGTGAGAGTCGAACCTAATGGAATTCAAACTCTGCTCTTATATGACGATGCCAGAGAATATCTAGAGAGAAGTGGCTAGCTCATTTTCATTAGGAAATTTTAGGGTTTCAATTTACAAGTTTCCCAAGAATTTTCCTTCTCCTTTGATGGGTGTAGAGCGAAGGTGGGTCATGTCCAACTTGAGGTTACAAAAGATTTCTTGAGTCAAGCTACATGACTACCTCCAACCAGTCAAAGGTGGTTTAAAAATGAAAAAGTGGAAGAAGTTCCTTGGAGCCCGCTGTTTACATCTCAAAAAATAAAAGGGTGTGACAAAGGTATGCCCATTTCCTTCCTAAAATCTCAGTGCCACTATTTGCTTGCTGTGGTAAAACAATTTTTTATCTGTGAGGGACATTTAGGTCTTGCGTTTTTGTACCATTTGCGTCTGCTTATGATTTTTATGGGGTTTCCCTTGAACATGCCATATTACTTATTGAGGAGTATTTATAAAATGGGCAAAAGGTATAGAAAACAACGGTCATATTCTAGCCTCTTCCATCACGACCTAATTAAAATCTTTCTTATGCATCAATTAGAGCTACAAAATTACAGATGGGATTCATTCATAACCGAAAACAACTATGGTAACCCTGATATGGAGGAGGTAGATAAACTCGTGGTTGAAGAGACCCTTATCTACCCTATAGTGCCTCTCTCACCTACCCAGACTTGTGTCTCACCCCCCTATAACAAACCCTAGATCGATCCAAAGGTTATTGAACAGGCTTGTCAGCAGATTATACATCTTAATGAATGTGTTAATAATTTAAAGAAACCTATAGGGAAGGCATCTAAGAGAAATATTGATATAAATTTTAAGAACAAGAGAGTTGGGAGGCTAATTTGAAGGAGGCTTCGTAACAAGTCGAACTCTCATGCGAGTTCAATCAGTATGATCGAAGTCCATGAGAGTTCAGAATCTGAAATCAATAGGTTCCTCGCTATAGAATACCTTCATTCATTTGAGCCACACCTTGATCGACCCTACAACTTTGTTGAAAATTTACCTCTTTGTCTGAAAAACAATCCAGAGTTTCCTAGTGTCAAATTGGGTAATGAACATACTGTTTGTTCGGAAGGTTCTCTTGTTCACAATCCTGTTTGTTTCCATGCAACCACCGCATAGTCAAAGTGTGAAGTCTATCTATCTTGGATTGATAGATATTATACTAATATCCCTATCCTACAGTCATGGGTTAAGGATTTAAATGATCAGATCGATGTCTTAACGAGCGAAAACCATAAGCTCGATTTTGTTATTCAAGGGAAATAAAAACGTATAAAGACAACAGGCAATGTAGTATTTAAAAACGTTGAGGCTGCAACAACCATTGTAAATTCCAAGGTTGTTTGAAACGATTTGATCTCATAGTTGGAGGTATGATTCTTTATCTTAAAATAGGACTATTTGTTCAAATTAGATTGCTTTGTTCTTTTAATAAATTGGATTTCATTTACTAAATAACTAGCTACAGAATCACAAGATTCTATAGCCAGTTATGTTAATTCGAATTGTGTAAATTAATGGTTAGAAATGTATCTAAATCTTTCTATTTTCCTTTTTCTTTCAGGATATTCAAGAACCCATGATTACAAATTGATCTGAGGCATCCTTAAGACCTTACAGTCCTATCTTTGATGCATTTTATATGAACAGAAATGAACTGTTGATAGTTTTGGAGGATTTAGTAGGATCTGGGTGTTTGCATCCCCCTTTTATTTTTGTAATAAATATTTGATCTCAAAAAGGGAAACAATTATATTTTTTGAGGCCTTTATAACCGATCATTTTGTAATCAGAGACATCTCATCCTGGGGCTTATTGTGAACAGGTTATACTCAAATTTAGACATAACAAATATTTACTTTATTCTTTAGTCATCTGTGAATGTTGTTGTGATCTATAATTTGTTTATCTTGGTAATTGAATAACTACATATATCTTTCGTCTTTGCAGATTATTTTGTTGTCAAGATAGATTTTCCTTTATAGTTCGCACTTTTATGCTTTAGTTTTATCAAAATAATTGAATGATCTTTCAATTCATATTATGAGGTTTACCTTAAACATGTTGATTGATTAAATGCAAGCTATAATTGTAGGATTTATCTCATGTGTTATCACTTGCAGTCTATTATATCATTGTAATTATTTTTCATCGTGTTGTTTTATCAATTAAATACACCAGTCAATGCACAGTTTAGTGTTTGTACCAAATAGTGTAAATATGCACAGCAGATTTATCTCGTGGATGGACTGATGTAAGATTTACGCTAACAATCAGATGCATACTCCTCAAGTGATTAATAGGTTAGTCTGTTCTTTTATTTCATTTGCTTTCTTATTATAGAAGTTCTTATATATAGTATAATTTTCACTGTCTATATTTTTCTATTTAAATAGTAGTTTAATATTTGATCTTACGAATGCATATAGATTAAAAAACAAACCAAAAACAAGTAGTACTTTTGTTTTCTTTATTACTGTCATTAAAAGAACCATTTTACATTTAATTTTTATGAGTTAAGATTAAAACGCGTAATTTGTACATATTGTTTATATGAATCAAATAAATAGAACTATCATATTAATATTATTTAAATAAACTATATATATATATATATATATATATATATATAGATGTACGTATATATTTCAATGATTAGTAATTAGTGAGTTATTTCGTTTCTTTTATTTATTTTTCGTTTCCTTTAAGAATTGATATTGGCTAATGGAGCCATTAAATTCGTCAGAGTGAGTCATTCCAAATGGCTTGGGTTAATTAGACAACCCCGGACCAGATCCACTCTTCCAGTTGACGAGCGACCAATTTCGCTTGTCAACAAGACCGAGACACACTCAAGTCCTAGACTTGACGAATGAGCACAAGGGGTGCACGAAAGACTCTTCTAAGAGTCAAACCTAGGAGAAAGAGCACAAAGCTCTTAATTCCTTCATAGCTGAGAAAGCTCAGGAGGGACAACACCTTTCATAGGTGTTGACGAGACCCAATAGTCGGCTTGCCGTAGAAGATCGAAGTCCGAGACCTTTAAGACTTGGAAATATTCCAAGGAAAAGGAAGAAATCATGAGTTTAGGGAGGATCTACAGCTACCGTCAGATCTCACATGGATCGTCAATAGCCATCGGATCCAAGGGAAGATGCATGAGGTTTAAGCCTCGCGTACGCAAAGGTGAGGACTCATCAAAGTCCCAAAAAGATAAAGACTGTCCATTTCAGAGGACACATGGAAGAGATCCACACCCATCGGGGTTTCAAATACTGGGAGGTTGAAGGACCAAGAGTTTGGTTGTGGTGGATTTGTGAAATCGCAAACCCTGAAGTCCTGAAAGATGCAAGCGGTGGAGGTTTTGGGGAAATCCCCGAAAGGATATTTCAATAATTCGATTACCGGGAAAACAAGAGGTAAGAGTTCTAAACTCTTGACCCATGAAACCCCGAAATAGTCTAACGTGGATAAGTCTTAATGTCTCGGTATTTCATCACCCGAGAGATCTAGAAGCAAGTCCCTGGTACACGCCAGTCTCGAATCCCTGACTTGTGAAATCCCGATACGGCTTAGCACATGTAGATTTGGTTGTCGATGTTTCGGCACTCGGAAAACTAAAGGTATGAATCCATCGTCCTCTTCTACCATGAAAACCTGGTACATGAAACTATGAAAGGTGGGCTGCTAGGTTTTAATCCGAGGCATTGTTAGATATGACAAACTATTGGTCCCTTTCGTACTTCGACACTTCGAGAGACAAGAGAGCAGAGGAACACGTGCAACGCGATTTCTCGAATCGTGAAAGCTAGAAACACCTCTTCGGTAAGGCCTGTGGTCATAGCCAACGATTACATGGATAAGGATAAGGGATGGTAGGGTTTGCATCAGGCCCCATAGGAATTCGGGGATTCTGTTCCTCGGTGAAAGGAAGTAAAAAGCCAAAAAATATTAGTTCCCGTAGTGGGTGTGTGACAAATTGGTATCAGAGCATGGTTACAACACTTGGATTGCTTGGGATCATGTACGAGCCACGTAAGGAGATGTTGTTATTTGCATTTACTCCTTGAAAAGAAGGGCTGCAGATTGAACCTATGATTTTGGGATTTCTTGTTGAACTCCAGCAAAGGAATTATATTGTTCCTTTGTCAAAATGATAACTACTCTTATAGGAGTAGGAATGAACTGATCAATATTACTGATAAGAACTATGTGTGAATAACGGAGGTGGAATAAATTGTGCTATGAAGCTGCACTAGCCAGAAGAGGGACATGAACTGAGTTGTTCTGTTATAGTGTGACGATGGCAACCTACTAAAGTAGGTAGAGTCTCTTGCATTTGAGATGGCTGGTTAGGTAAGAATTAAGATCCAAATGAAGAACTCCTTCATGATTTGGAAAATTTGGTAAGGAATGGTAGGATCCTTAGAAAGTTATGATTACATAATTATTAAAAGACTAAAATCTGAGCCTATAACTCCTCACAATTGAGAGGACTGATGAAAATGTGTAGAGTCATATTACCTGACCTATAATGGTTAGGATCGACAACAAGGAAAATCTGTTTGTGCAAGATTAAGAGGAGTCCTTTGGGACTGTTGCTAATTCCCAAGAGTGACCCTTGTTGGTTGTTCCCATAAAGAGAGGGTAATATCTGTATGAGTTATGACTATGATATTTGTCCTGTAAGTAACTTAAAATCTTAGAAGAGATAGCGGGAGAAATCCTTCAGAAAAGAGTTTTGAAGATTGGATATGATCGGGAGTCAAGATCCATTCAGAAAGAACCGAAATGTTTCAAGTTGTTCGATCTCAGAGAAGTAGCGCACTGGTTAGTTGCGAGGAGATACTGGAATTTCGTAGAACCAAAGGACTTGGGATAAGAAATGAGAAATTCATGAAAATATCATAGCCCTTGATCAAGGAGAGATCTAGACCATTGATCATCTAGAGAGAATTTTGCAATTTCATATATTGGGAGTCCGAGAGGTAAGAGTTTGGAAGACTAGAGGTCCTGGGCCACGAAGTCTTGAAAGCATCGGGAACATTCATCGCTAGAGGAAAAGTGGCGGAGGATTGATTTTTCGGGAAAATTCCTGAAGGGAGGCATTTTGACATTCTTAGTACCAGGGATGCGAAGGGTAAGAGTTTGGAACTCTTGAGCCCGCCCCCCACAAAACGCCGAAAAAGGATCAGGGTTGTAGGATGCGGATTGGATCATGGTCATTGATCTCTCAATAGTAGCACATCAATATTTCAAGTACCGGGAGGTCAAAGGAGAAAGGACCATGCAACCCTTGCATCGCAGGATCATGAAACGTGAAATCCTGAAGGTGCTGAAGGGATGCAATAGGAAGTCGACATTTCAGCATACTGAGATTTGGCATTTCAGAAGTCCTGGAGAGGAGGAATCCAGACTCTCGGGGATGAAAACCTCAAATTTGCAACAATGCGACATAAAGAGGAGTGGGGTTGCAGTCATATTGGGATATCGAGAATTGGTATTTCGGGAATCCTGCAGACAAAAAGTCGGAATGCTTGACATCGAGAATTCTGAAGTCGCAAAATACGATGAACCGGGGAGACACCTCCTTGGAGGAGAAATCCGGGGAGCGGCATTTCGGCATTTTGGAGGTCGTCATTTTGGCCTATCGGGTTTCGGGAATCAAGGAACCAGAGTTCCTTGCAATAGAAATCTCGAAATCGCAAAATGCAAAGTGCCTTTTAGTTTGGATTGTGGTCACCGCCGGTGGTCACGTGAGGAGAAGGCGTGAACCATTATGATGAATAATTAGTTGTTTTCAATTGTACTTGAGTGCATGAGGATAATGCATTGTGAAGCTTCATAATAAGAAGCCTGATATTAATATCGGTAAGGTATGAATGATATTAAATGTGTAAGTAATGCACATGTATGATGTAAGAAGTATAAGTATATTAAAGGTCCAATATGATTTCCCTGATAAGTGAAACGTGAGGCAAGAATTACACTTGCCAAAATTGAATGAATACCATGGATACATGGTTGACTCCATTCTGAAGAGTCGTGAAGGTTCAGTCTTGAATGATAGCTTACGGGGAATGTAATCCATTGCCCCAGGAAAATCTAGTTCAATTAAATGAAAGAGTAAACAAGTGAGGATGCTCTGATGTCATGGTAGGAGGAAAATGTTTATTCCTTTGAAGATCAGATGAGAAGGACTGTGAACAATCCTGAGATGACTGATTTTAAAAATGGAAATGTATGTAGGCTATAAAATATACCTACGATAGCTACATGCAGGCTTAGGATTATGAAAGTGGTTAAGTACATCATAGATGTAAGTTAACAAAGATGCATGTTTATGTTCCTTAAGGGGAATATTTGGTAGACCACTAAAAGGCTGACTCAAGGTTAAGGCCATCACAAGTGGTGATGGATCTACAACAAGGAAGTTGCATGCTGTGGGAGTTCCCGGTGGAGGAAATGTATAAGATCTCTGTTAGAAGAACAGAGTCACAACCCTAATAATTGTTGAAGGTTGGACAATGAGCTGCAAGGCATGTCCATGTATAAGAATCCTTGATTACATTTTGAAAGAATCATGTAAGTAATAGAAGACTAATAACCGAATATTGAGCATTATGATAGCAGAATGGAAGAGTGTAGGATGCACATGTTCATGATTCATTATGAGAAAAGAGTTTCTACTAAATCATGTTGAAGTATCCTAAGAGTTAGGATGAGCCTAACCCAGGGCTGCTAAGAAAAAGAGCAGTTGTGGAAACCAATATGGTTGGTAAGAGGCCAGTAAACCCCTGAGTATGATTGAATGAATAAATGGGTATGCTTAACTGATATAGCTTGGTTGAAGCTGTGATTAAGGAAAGGAAGTGAGACCTTAGAGATAACTTGACTGGGATGAAAATCCCCAGGCGATGTAGAAAGAATTGGAAGAAGGGGAGAGCCCTCAATTCTTTCCTTGTTGTTCATTACGTTATATGGGATGAGAAAGCTAGTACATGGATGAACGAAAATGATTTGACACCATAATAATGATGGTTGTAATGTTGTGAAAACAATTGAGAACTGTTGTGTTACACTCATGAAAAACATTAAGGATAATGTGATGAAGTGCATACAGATATGCTAGACATGCCTGAAAATGTTTTTATTAATTAAACGCTATGGTATTTGCATTTTAATTTACATGACGATTAATGTGCCTATGGTTTATGTCATGTGTAGAAAGGAATAATATTGGAACTGTTGAGGAAGACAGTTGCCAATAATGAACAACCTCAAGCAGAGGGTGACCATGGAAAGGCTACAGTCGAAAGGTTGTTGACGGGACTGTGAAAATGCTGCTAAAGAACTACTGATAAGGTAGAGAACAGAGAAAGGGTGCTAGCAGCCAAGAACTGGTATAAAGATATTCGTGCCTATGTGGCATGGGGTATGAAGGTATTTGGTAAAAACCCCTTCCAAAATATTTTATTATTGCATCTTATACCTGAAAATTGAAAGGGAAGTTGTATGCCTTGGATACCTAAGTAAGGTATGACTCAGGAAGGAGAACCTAAATGATGGAGGTATGAACCTCTGGTAGTAAACATTGTTTGTAACCCTCGGAAGAATTCCTGAACTAATATGTCATGAATTCATGGACAATCAAGGAATGCGTAAAGGCATTCATGTGAAACTTTTGATTTTGTGTGTACTGATTTGGGATCGTGATCGACCTATAACAGGAAGTATGGCCCTGCTATAAGAATGAAAGAAAAATGAATAAACCGTATGATGAAGAGGTTGGTTAAATTCCAACACCCCATGGCCAAGAACCAGTCCTAAAGTGTGGTGAACTTGAATAACAGTGCAAGAGTGCATTGGGTATGAATGTGGCCAGGGATAGTGGAACATTTGTTAAAACCCTTTGAAATGTTGAATTACATTTTGAATATATATATATATATATATATACATGGAAATATAACAATTTGTTTGGATGATTGAAGAATGAATTGCAGGAAGTAAAGGGTCATGGATATGGCAGTAAAGTAAGCCCATAGGAAAAATCGATTGCCTGCTGAGCCAAACTGCAAGGAATGGTATTTCCTTTTGAGAAAGTGAATTTGATTGTTAGTATGCACCATTCTGAAATTGGTGTGACGATGTTGTAAAGGTGCAATAAAATGTATGTGCATGAGAACTAACAATTTGAGTAGCTGAGGAATGAATACAGGAAGAAGGAGTCTTGGATATGGCAATGTTGTAAGCCCATAAGGAAGACCGATTTCCTACTGAGCTAAAATGTTATGGGAAGGAAAGTCCCATAATTATGAATCTGGTTCCTATGCAAAACAAATATGAAAACAAATTGTGGAATAGGAGATCTGTAGGTGACAGATTTACAATAGAATTCTAAAAGTTAGAATTTATAATGATGTCTCACGAACCTTGTGTACCTGTGCTATAAGTGAGAAGAAAATATTTGTCCTAAAAGGATAGATGAAGGATGTCACAGCTGAAGACGATGAACGTGGCTACTGCTGAGCCATGAAAAACCTGTGATAAGCCATGATTGCTTGAAAATTATTGTGTTGAGGTAACACAAGATGGAGGAATGCCTCAACAGAGTACGTCTGAGGGATGCCTTGACTGTAAGACTCGATAGAGTCTCAAAAAATTTCCCATGCGAGAAAACCTTGGCAGGGCAAGATGGATCGCCCGAGGGATTGTATAACAGTGAAGGGGATGCCTGAGCCTGGGCCTGGAGGATGAGTGACCACAGGGAAGAGGAGACATTAATAATTCTTGTAAACTATTGGGGTCATGCACACCATGGGTAGTTTCCTGTGCAGAAAAAAAAAAAAAAACTTGGAAAGGAAGATAAAATCATGATAGCTCTTGTGAACTATTGAATTGGAATCATGCACCCAATGGGTATGTCAAGGAAAGCGATGAGCATGGATAACAAAACTACCATCTGGATACAGATCCACAAACTGCACAGATAAGTACTGTGCTAGAATATGAATTTTCCTTTTTAATTTTGAACAATAGTAAGATGTTTTCGCACAAAATTGTGATTAATGTGCTTGTTGTCCAAGAATTATTGAAGGTAGGTGATGAAGACTAAGATTCTAAAAGAGGACCTGACCGAGGATGAAGGTCAAGACTTCTGAAGTGGCCGAATGAGAAAGACATCACAGATGTTTTGAGAAAAGAACACCGAGGACGGTGTTCCTTTAAGGGGAGGGAATTGTAACACCCCTGTTTCCCCCCAAATTGTAATTAATCATAGAATATTAATTACCATGCTAATGCATGAGGAAAATGTAAATGTATTATTGTTTGAGTTGCCAATAACTGACTATAGGGGTGAAGCCTTGAAAGTACTGGCCATGATATCACTAGAGGAAGAATGTGAAAACCATACAAGAGGGTTCATATATCAAATAACCCCAAAACCTCCCTTGATAAGGATGACAAACCTCCTTCGAATCCCAAGGAAAGAAAATCAGTGAATGACGAAAGGACTGGTGGTTGAATCACCAACCACCTCCATGAATGGAAACCTAGGCTGTCAGTTCGAAGTACCACAAGGACCTGTAGACCTGAGCTTCCTTCTGACAGAAGGAACAAGATAGGTTGACAAAAACCTCCCAAGGTAAGGGGGACACACACACAAGGGAGGGGAGACACCCGACACCAAATAAGAGGGGAATCTCTCCAAAGAATCACGAAGAGAAGGCTGTGAGCTTGATCCCGAAGAGCATCTGAGAAACCTCGCCGAGGCCACAACCAAGTGAGGAAGCTCCGAGTTGCAGAAAACAGGACCTGAACAGAAGCTGAAACAGAGAGAGCACCCTCGAGAACTGTGAGAATTTCCTGGTGATATCGTGGCTTGGCACGGGGGTGGCTAGAGTGCTAAGAATGAATGCCTCTGTGCCTATGGTTGGGTGGAAGGACAAACACCCACAATTAGTTGTTTGGCGACAACCTGTAATAGATAAGCATTTTCTTACTCTGGGTAACATAGCTATAACTGGGCATGAATTTGGTTATACTGTGTATATTTCAGGAATTGTGCTTGATTTTTGAATGGATATATTGTGTCTCCTTCCTTACTTCTTGACTGTAAAATTAGGCCAGTAAGAGATTATATGGATAGGACATGATTGGTACTCATAAATGCTTGTGTCCTATGGCGGCTTGACTTAGAGCCACGAACTGTGAGTTTGTCGACCTTAGGCATAGTTTCATGTACACATGCCAACCTTCCTAGTCGTCTAGAGTCCCTTCGAGGATGATTTATGTTAAGCTCAGGAGAGGTAGTGTAGTTATGCACAGGCTCCCTATGAAGCAAGTAGAGACCGAGACTCATTCAAGTCCTAGACTTGACGAATGAGCGCAAGGGGTGCGCGGAAGACTCTTCTAAGCTTCAAGCCCAGGAGAAAGAGAGGAAATCTCTTAATTCCTTCATAGATGAGAAATCGCAGGAGGGACAACACCTTTCATAGGTACTGACGAGACCCAATAGTCGTCTTGCAGTAGAAGATTGAAGGCTGAGACCTTTAAGACTTGGAAATCTTCCAAGGAAAAGGAAGAAAGCATGAGCTCAGGGACGAGCTATAGCTACCGTTATATCTCACGTGGATCACCGATAGCCATCGGATCCAGGGGAAGCTGCACGAGGTTTAATCCTAGCATACACAAAGGTGAGGAATCGTCAAAGTCCCAAAAAGATCAGGACTGTCCATTTCAGAGGACACATGGCAGAGATGTGAACCCATCAGGGTTTCAGATACTAGGAGGTTGAAGGACTAAGAGTTTGGTCGTGGTGGATTTGTGAAATCACAAACCCTGAAGTCCCGAAAGATGCAAGTGGTGGAGGTTTCAAGGAAATCCCCGAAAGGAGATTTCAATAATTCGGTTACCAAGAAAACAAGAGGTAAGAGTTCTGAACTCTTGAGCCATGAAACCCTAAAATAGTCTAACATGGATAAGTCTTGATGTCTTGGTATTTCGGCACCTGGGAGATCTAGAAGCAAGTCCCTGGTACACACCAGTCCCGAATTCTCGACTTGTGAAATCCCGATACAACTTAGCACATGTAGATTTGGTTGTCGGTGTTTCAGAACCCAGAAAACTGAAGGTATGAACCCCTCGTCCTCTTCTACCGTGAAAACCTGGTACGCGAAACTCCAAAAGGTGGGATGCTAGGTTTTAATTTGAGGCATTGTTAGATATGAAAAACTATTGGTCCCTTTCGGACTTTGGCACTTCGAGAGACAAGAGAGCAGAGAAACACATGCATCGCGATTTCCCAAATCATGAAAGCCAGAAACACCTCTCCGGTAAGGCCCGTGGTCATAGCCAATGATCATATGGGTAAGGATAAGGGATGGTAGGGTCTGCATTAGGCCCCATAGGAATTTGGGGATTCTGTTCCTTGATGAAAGGAAGGAAAAAGACGAAAAATATTAGTTCTCGTAGTGGGTGTGTGACAGTTGGCGACTGTTCTGGGGAAGAAGGAGGTGTCTAAATCTCTCCAATCCAATCAATCCAACAACAAATATATCAATAAATCAATTTGAATTGTCAATTATTCATTGTGCAAGAGTATTCTAATCTCTTAATTAAACATACATCAACAATCATTCCATAGCGAAATGAAATATGATATCTTAATCATTGATACATCATCATTATTCCATAGCACAAAGCAATCTAAATATTGAAACATCAACATAATCCAAGGCATAAAGGTAATCATCGACTTTATTTTCATGGCGCACGAGTGATCTAACTACACAACTCAATGTACATCAACATTAATTTCAAGACGCAATAGGAAATCATAACCCATCATACATCAATATTATTTACAGCATAGAAGAATCTATTTACTCAATTTAATCAATACCAACAAGGTTTAATGGAGCAATGGTACTCTAGTTACTAATTCAACCATACATCAGCAATGTTTAATGGCGCAACATGATATTCTACTAAACCCTATAATTTTTTAAGCAACAAGTGTGTAAAGGAGAAATAGGATATTCATAAAGATAAGTAAATCAAAAGCACAATACAACCTTAATCTCTAGTAGCAGAACTATACATCTCAATTTAATGGGCATCTTCTAGGAGCTTGTGGGGGAATGCCAATTTCATATTCATTATGAGAACCCATGCGAGGATGGATCCTCTCAAGCCATACATTAAATTCAACTCTAACTTTCATTATGTATCCAAGTTAAACAACAAAATCATTCTTAAACATGTTTAATTGGGAAGTCAAGGGTTACATAACCCTCCTTAAGGAACTAAGAGGGTCAACCATAACTAAAACAAGGAAGGATTAAAAAACTACCTTACCTTTATGGAAATGGAATAGCAGAAGTTTTCCCCTAAAGAAGGAGAAGATAATTTACAACTATCTTGCATGTCCAACTAGAGACCTAAGGAGATCCCATCATACTAGAGTAATGTGGTGAGGACCTTGTTTCCTTTTTGTAAAAAGAGCTAAATATATATTATTAGGCTGCAAGTCATGGATACTACTTCACATATCCCAAGCGAGGAAAAAGAGAAAACCAAATCCATTTTTAAAAACAAGGATCCACGAGACCTTTAACTCTACCTAGTAAACTATCATTATCACTAGACTAGCACAAAAGCTTCACCCATAAATGATAATCTTAAATCTATGTGCAGTCAAAGGTATAAATGCTACACTTACTTGTAATCAAGTATCACCTCAACAACTTTTCTCTTACGAAGGCGTTGATCATGAAATATTAGTATTATAAGGTTGATCCTTTATTAGTCTAAAAGGATCAACTAAGACCATGGTCCTAAGTCCCAACTACAACCTTTGGAAGATATCGTATTCTTATCATCATTATACCTTTTTCCTTTAAGGATTTTAGCCATTAACTTTATAACAAAATGTTAAGGGATGGTTAATAATTTCAAAACAGAACCTACAGGGATATCTCGGTCCCGAACTAGGAGATTAAAATGAATGAATCCATTCATTACATTCACTCGGACAATTTCCAGTGATTAAGCTAATAAGCACATGGACAGTGCTAGACCGACGACCTGGATTATGGAGGATAAATTTTCTCTAAGCAACTAAAGGAAATCCAGATAATGGGCCTCCGAGAAGGCATATATTGGATGCTTTGTGCAGTATTAAATAGATAAAAAAATGTTAAAGAAGGAAACACACGAGATTGATTACCTTGAAAAGGTGCGATGGCGGGTATGTATTCAAAGTTTTATCGTTATTTAGTAACATAAGCCATGCCTGCCCAATTATCACAAAACGCGATTTATAGTTACGATCACTTGATTTAAAGAATAGAGGAATATACACGCTTACGTTAGGATTAATTAATAAGGTCTTCAAGAATTAACATTTCATAGATTTAACACGAAGAATTTTAAGTGCGATCCAATCATATTAAACTATCCAAAGAGTGCTTACATAGAAACTTCTTACTAAGTGAATGATCTCTCTGAGGGAGTATGGCTCTGCAGAACCTATAAAGAACCTCTACCTTCAAATAATAAAAAAAAAGTTTTCTTTTAAACTAAAGTGTAAATTGAACCTATCAAAGGAGGCTTAAATAGAAGAAGCTAAGTTAATGGTTTATTTGAGGAGGAAAGAGGAGTCACTCTGTGGAAGAACCTGTAACTGTAAATAAAATAAATCAAGGATTCAGATGCATGATAAGAGAGTGATACGACAAGAACCTTATTTCACCAGAATGCTACCCAATACAGTAAGGTTCCAACCACAGGAAGTAGTTTAGTCACCACCAAAAACAATTAATCTGACAGACTCATCCCAAATATTCCCGAGATGGTTTGGGGATGCGCTGGAATTCCTTAATTGAACAGTGAAGGATACCCATGAGACTAAGAGGAAATTTTCCGAAAAATGGTCTTTAAATTTTGAGAACTAGAGCGTCAATAATACCCCAATTCATTAGATACCGAAATAAAACTTTTTCTCTTCAAGGAATTAACATCAGGATTGCGGGAAGCTAAGGATCAACATGAACTCGCAGAGGTGTCATGATTTCAACACTTGTTGTTACTCGATGATTTATGTGTTAGTATGCCCAACCCCGAGTTGGTAGCATATTCGGGCGAAGGAGTGTTACAAAAGAAGGCCAGTGCTTACAACACATTCTGTCATTCTTCGGTCAACCTTAAATATGATGCAGAGATTTAAGCATCACATTTTAACCAAATCCCACAACATAATTGTATTCTTGAGTAAATATGGGGATTTAGCAACGAAGGACAACTAACAAGAACTCCAATACTTAGTGAGAGTTTGAGTTGGCATTAATCTCCATAATTTATTTTATTAAAAAAAAAGTCAAGGAACTTAACAATCAATCATCTGAAAACACATAGTTGCGACAATTGCTAAAACTCATTTACAAACTAAATGTTTTTACAATACAATCTCAAAATAAAAATATTGTATCTGGCGAGATGGAATTCAAAGACCAGTAAACATTTCTACAACATAACCTTACCCATAACCAGTGTGCTCTAGTTCTCCTCCTTGTCATTTTTTTTTATAGAATTTCCTTAATGATACATTCCCACTTGCACTATTAATTCATCTTTTAATTAAATAATTTAGAATTATTTTCCTCGTAAACTTGTCACCCATTCCCTTAGTTTCACAAGTAAATCCACAATTTAATTAAATTCAATTCAATTTCCCTCACCCAACCTAAAAGTGCTCCTAAAATCACTCCTAGTTGTTTCTTTATTCATCTTGTTTCCAATTAATGACTCACCCTTACTAATTCTGAGTTGAGTTAAAATTGAAGTCTTATCCTAGTTAAACTAGTTGTAGTTTAGACTCTAGATTCCCTTCTATGCGTGCACTTGTTCTTTCATGCTTTATTCCTTTCTTATATTATATATATTAGTTCTTTAGAACTATTTCATCTTTCTTATTTTATTGAATTGACTTACCTCTTTCCTATGTTATTTAATTAATAATTTGTTTTAGTCTTCTTACCCACTAAGTCATATTTTTTGCATAGTCTTAGAGTTTCATTTGGGGATTCACAATTAATCAATTAATTAAAGCCAACAATGCTTAAAGATTTTACAGGGTTTAATTATTCGCTCAAGGTTTTCTAGGCCACCTAGATTCATTGACTCAAGTTTTAATTCCACACTATGCTCTTGAAGATGCACACCATGCTCCAATGGTGTCACTCGCCTTTGATTCAAATTTTTAATTACGTGACATTCCCTTGAAGATGCACTCTGTGATTCAAGGGTGCCACTCTCCTTTGACTGGTTTTGGTAGTTGTCCAACCCTTGAAGTCAACACTACATTCAAGGGACCTTGTGAGAGACTAAAGGATTCTAAGGAATAATGAACCTGCCTTATTTCGTTCCCCTTAGAAATATTCATGAGTGAGTGTCTTAGTATTCCCTCACAACATCATGGATGTCTCGAACTAGGTAATCGTTAACCTAAAATTCGAGCCACAACGAGAGTGCTAGTAGGTTGTGACATGAATGCTTCCACACCTCTCCCTCAATATCTTGTCTATGTGCATGGCCCCTTTACTCCTTATGTGAATGAGATTAGTAAGAAATCGTCATCCTGCATCCATCAATGAAACACTGTCAATGATCCATAAACAACATCATAGTATAAACAATCATATGTCACATATGCCTAAATGAAATACTCAAACCAATACAATCCACTCCCTGACTCAATCCGGAGTCCAAGGAGTTCCATTGATGTCGTCGACATCCCAATATGTCAAGTGTCTTGCACACTTGGGAGAAACTCGTCAATAACATCTGTCAATACATAGATATCAAACAACATAAATCATAATCCATCAACATCATCATAAAAATCCATAAGCGAAACCGATAACAATATACTATAAACAGATCACTTGCATGAAAGTGTCCTGAAAGACTAAATTAATAACATGTGCTCGCAAGAGAGGGATGTTACATACACCCCCTCTTTTTTTTAAATTTTTCCTGAAGTTGTATAGTATATAAATGCAGTAATTAAAGCATCTGACAAGATCCACATGTCTAACTATGAATTAATATGGAAACTATTGACACATATCATATGCATCCTCCCAGGTAGCCAAGTGTGGACTATAATTGTCCCACTGGACCTTGAACTGATCGATTATTTGACACCATAGTTGTCGAATGTGATGGTCCAAAATGTGGATTGGCTCCATTGTGAGTGCACCCTCATTCGACACCGCAAGGAACTCAGGTCAATATCTTGTGTAGGATCACTAACATAATGTGCCAAATAGATAGAAAAAGAAAATCGTGTAAACGCCTCAAAGATTGACGAATGGCTAGTTGATAGGGCACAATTCCTTTCCTTTTTACAACATCAAAAGTCCCCACAAACCTAGGATATATTTTAGCACCCCTTCTGAACTTAATCAAACTCTTGTGCACTTTAACCCATAATAAAACTCGGTCACCAAATTCATAGTTGCGGTCAACGCGATGCACATCAACATAACTATCATGTCAATTTTGCACTTCTTTAATCCTTTGTCTTATCGTTTGAAATTGTTCTTCCATTTATTGGATCATTTCTGGTCCCACCAAGACCCTATCCTCAAGTCAATCCCAGCTCAGTGGCATTTGACACGGTTTCTAGTAGAGAAACTCAAACAATGCCATATTACAATACCTTGATAATCGTTATTGTACGCAAACTCTACCAGTGGAAAGAACTATTCCCAACATTTTTGTTGGTCCAATACATACACACGCAACATATCTTCCAAAATTTGGTTCGTTATTTTTGTCAGCCTGTCCGTCTTAGGGTGATATGTTGTACTAAAGTTCAGTTGTGTTCCCAAGGCCTCTTGGGAACTAGTCCACAATCATCCTGTAAACATCGATCCTCTATTGGATATGATTATTTTTGTAATGCCAGGAAGTCTCAAAATGTTTCTAACACAATTTATAGATATGTTCGGTGCTTGATACATCCTACGCACATGAATAAAATGTGCACTCTTCGTCAGAGTGTCAACTACCACGACAATCGAGTCATTCCTCCTTGTCATCGGCAGAAATCCAACAATGAAATCCATCAAAATGACCTCCCATTTTTATTCTAGAATATCGTGTGGTTGTAGTAATCATGTCGTATGTCTATGTTCAGCCTTCACTCACCAACATTCTAGACACCTCGCCCTGTAGCGAACTATATCCGCCTACATCCCTTCCAGAAGAATAAGGACTTAAGGTATGCCCTCATCTTCGTGACTCCTGGATGAGCCATGTATATCGCTCTATGAGCGTCATTTAATATCAAATTCTTGATTTGTCGTTAGGAGGTACGTAAATCTAATTATTATACCTCATCAATCCATCATTTTCCAATGTATATATTTCAAACCTTGGTACCATCATGGTCTCTTGTCTGAAATATATAGTTAGAATATTTTTCTTGAAGATTCATTTGAAAAGGTATCCCTGAGAATATGCGTGGTCTCTGACTCAAGGCACCTTCCACTTTGTTCACGTTCATTTAATGTACTTAATCTCAAATCATATTTGCTGAGTAATTATGACCAACACTTTTGTTGTGCATTCAAGTCATTTTGTGTAAAAAGTCTTGCATTCCACGGTGATTTTTTTTTTTTGTTCAAATTTATGTCCAATCAGATAGGTTCTCCACACTCTGCAGGCATACATAAAGGCCAATAACTCAAAATAATGTGTTGCGTAGTTGTCCTCTTGCCTTCTTAATTTTCTTGAGATGTAGGTGATCACTTGACCGTCTTGCATCAATACTCTACCTAAACCTTCCTTGGACGCATCTGTGCATACCCAGAAATCTTTGTCCATGTTAGGGACTTTCATTATAGGCGTTGTCATCAACAACCCAATGATCCTTCGTAATTCTTTTATGCACTTCTTGGTCCATACAAACTTCTTGTTTTCTTCTGCAATTTCATGATCGGATTTGCTATCTTCGAAAAACCTTTGACAAACCATTGGTAATATCGTGCTAAACCCAAAAGTTGCCTACTCCTGGTACATTTGTCAGCGTAGGACATTCCATAGTATCCTCTTCCTTTTCTATATCCACATTGATTCCTTCATTGGATAAAACAAGCTATAAGTAATGAATCCTCGAGTGGTAAAAGAGTGTTTTGACAGTTTCTAGTATAATTTGTTTTCTCGTAAACAATGTAGTACTAAGAGAAAATGTTTTTCATGTTCTTCTGTCGTCCGAGAATATATCAGTATGTCATTAATGAATTCTTGACCAAACTTGTCCAAGTTTTTTCAGAACACCCCATTCATCAAACTCATGAATACCCCTAGGGTGTTTTTCTGTCCCAATGACAACGGTAAACTTGTAGTGTATGAACCTCATCTTGAATGCATTATGATGAATATATTCCTATTTAATTCGTAACTAGTGATAACTTGATCTCTAGTCGATCTTTGAAAACCCTGTTGCACCATTCATTTGACCAAAAAAATCATCTATTCTTGGAAACCAATATTGCTTCTTGATTATTGCCTTATTCAATTGACGGTAGTCAATGTAGAGTCTCCAAGACCCATCCTCCTTCTTATGAAAAATAGCAAGTGCACCCCGAAGTTGACATACTGGGATGTATAAATCCTAGGTCCAACAACTCCTTCAGTTTCATTTTCAACTTATGTAACTCAAGTGTTCTTTCTATCGGTTCAGTTCGAGGTTTCAAGTTGATGGTAAAATCCATATTTCTTTTGAGGTAGAAAACCAGGTAACTCTTATGGGAACACGTCTGCATCTTTCGTACTACCGAAAGGTTTTCTAATCCTTCTACCACTCCCTTGTTATTCAATGCTAATATTTCATATAATTTTCATCCTTTGCGCATGCACTTCTGTAGATGTAGGGAAGAAATGAACGTCAAGAACATTCCCTGGGTTCTTCCTACAATCATCCTTCTATGTCCCTCATCAATGGTCAACTAAACCATATCATCTTACATTTGGGTATTGTATCATGTTATTCCAACCAGTCCATAATGATCACAATGTTATACGATCTTAAGATCATGATAATAGGTTGGGATTCGTTTGAAAAATATCCCAAGTTAATGCGAAGCCCGTAACCTCTCCTCCAACCTTCTGTTTGGAACCCAAATCCATCCCTACGTACGTAAACGTGTCCTTATTGAATTCCTTTACCTTAATTCTCCTTAGCGATGTGCTAGAAATAAAACTTTTTGTAGCACGAGGATCTATCAAATACTAAACTTTTGATCGTCGCCCATGCATGAGGTCTCGAGCATAGTGGACTGGTGCTTGGCCTAGCAGTTTTTCACCACTAAGTGAATCCTGTGGGCATTTACCGAATATCCAATGGTAGTGGGTCCTGTTGATCCTCCTACTATGGCCCTCTCAACCTAACAGTCTCACTGGTAATTTGGCTCTCTATAAGTCTAACATCCGGTCTTTGATCCAGTACTCCAGGTCCCTAAAGCCAACATTGTTGGGCTGCCTAAGGTTGTCTGTCCAATCAATATTCCAGGAGTCCTTCCCTAACCCCCGTTGTTCATCTCTTGCTCAACTATGAGGGCCTTCTAGACTGCATCATTCAACGTTTGAGGCATTTTGATCCTCACTTTTGCACGAATGTGAAAATTAAGGCCAAACCCACTTGTTGGCCTTTAGATTCTCTGTGTTTAGATGTGGATCATACCTTAGAATATCCATAAATCAGGCCTCATACTACGAAACCTTACGACCACCCTGTCATAAGGCGTTGAACTCATTGAGTTGGCGCTCGATGAATTCCTCTGATAAATACCTCTCCCAGAACCGCTCCTTGAACAGTTCCCATGATACATCTTCAACGACCATGTTTCGTTATGGTAGGAGCATCTTCCACCATAGAAGAGTGCTCCCCTTTAGTTGAAATACCCCCATGCGGACTTTCATGTTTGAGGTATAATGACGAAGTGCAAAGCACATCACCATTTTCTCCAACCATGCCCCGACGACTGGGCCATCTATGGAAATGATGAACTGGGGAAAATTCACCTTATCGATTTCTCTATGAATGATACCACTTCCTGCCATATCACTCTATGAACCCTCATTGGGTACATATGCCCTATCCTCATCTCTATCAAGTCAGTTAAACAAGGCCTCTGACATCCTCTGAAAGAAACTTCTCCAATCAACCACATCCCCCACATCAATCTTCTCTTGTCCAATGAATTGTTCTTCTCCTTGGAGGTTAGACCCCGTAGTCATGGATGCTACTGGATCCATCACACCTCCTCCCCTAGCACCACGTCATCTACCTCAACGACGTCCTCTATCCAAGATTACCGTAGGGACAATTTCAATTTTAAATTATCGATAAATTATTGATCAATATATCATATAGAGGAAGGCTTGACGATCCATAGTCACAGGGTTGAACCTACTCTGATACCATATGTAACGACCCCGCCATTATCACTATGAATAGCGAAGCACATAATTTTGTTTTTTTGCATTAGGAAATTAACATCAGCACATAAATCATAAAAACACATATCAACACGAAATCATAATTAAAAGAATTACAAATGACACATCATTAGAATCAATAAAGACACAATACAAATTGTTAACATAACTGAAGGCAACACATGATCAACGCATGAACATGAATAGCGATGCACTTCATCACATGACAATGAACCAAATAAAATCTAAATAATGATCATCCATATCGTTGAACATTAAATAACTACCTGCCCAAACTATCCTACATGGTTAGGACCTTTAGGACACATACGAAACGCTCAAGACTAGGATTCATCCGATTGATATTGATCATTTAAGGTCTCATGGCTGGTGAATGTTTCGAGGAACAAGGAGCTGTCAAAATTCTGCTAATCCAATCAAGAAAACAACAACTGGATCAATCAATCAATCTGAATCATCAATTATTCACGGTGAAAGAGTATTCTAATCACCTAATTAAACATACATAAACATTCATTCCATAGCGCAACGGAATCTGATAACTTAATAAATGATACATCATCATTATTCCATAGCGCAAAGCAATCGAAATACTAAAACATCAACATAATCGAAGGCGCAAAGGTAATCATCTACTTTATTTTCATGGTGCACGACTAATCTAACTACAAAACTCAGCATACATCAACATTAATTTCAAGACCCAAGATTAGGAAAATCATAACTGATCATACATCAATATTATTCGTGGCACAATAGAATTTGTTTACTCAATTTAATCAACACCAACAAGGTTTAATGGAGAAATGGTACTCTAATTACTAATTCAACCATACATCAGAATGTTTAAGGGAGGAACATGATATTCTACTAAACCCTATCATTTTTCAAGCAACAAGTGTGTAAAGGAGAAATAGGATATTCATAAAGATAAGTAAATCAAAAGAACAATACAAACTTAATCTCCAGTATCATAACTATACATCTCAATTTAATGGGAATCTTCTATGAGCATTTGTGGGAATGCCAATTTCATATTCATTATGATAACCCATGCGAGGATAGATCCTCTCAAGCCATATAATAAATTCAACTCTACCTTTCATTATGTATCCAACTATAAAAAAAAAAAAAAATCATTCTTAAATGTTGTTAATTAGGAACTGAAGACTTACATAAACCTCCTTAAGGAACTAAGAGGGTCAACCATAAATAAAACCAGGAAGGATTCAAAAACTACCTCACCTTTATGGAAAGTTTTCCCCTAAAGAAGGAGAAGATAATTCACAACTATCTTGCATGCCCAAATAGAGACCTAAGGAGATCATGTCATACTAAAGTAATGTGGTGAGGACCTTGTTTCCTTTGTGTAAAAGGAGCTAAAAATATATTATTAGGATGGAAGTCGTGAATACTACTTCACATATCCCAAGAGAAAAAAAAGATAAAACCCAATCCCGTTTTAAAAATAAGGGGCCACGAGACCTCTAACTCTACCTTATTAAACTATCATTATTACTATACTAGCGCAAAAGCTTTACCCATAAATCATAATCTAAAATCTATGGGAAGTCAAAGGTATAAACGCTACACTTACTTGTCATCAAGTATACCCTTAAAAACTTTAGTCTTTTTTTTGTTTGTTAATTTGTGTGGGACTTGTTGGCTACGCGATTAACCTGTGGCTTGAGAAACCGCGACTCAGGAGCATCTAAGCCGTCAAAATCACCCGGGGATTGCACCCGGCCTGAGCCACACCAACCTTTTACATGGTTAGATTTTTTGTCCCCACAGGTTTCAAACCGATAACTTTAACAACACGAAGTGGCTTAACAACACACTCCGTCACCGACTGTCCTACACCTCGAGAACCTCAAAAAATTTACTCTTACGAAAGCACTAAGCATTAAATATTAGTATTATAAGGTTGATCCTTTATTAGTCTAAAAGGATCAACTAAGACCATGGTCGAGAGTCCCAACTAAAAACTTTGGAAGATATCGTATTCTTATCATCATTAGACCTTTTTCCTTTAAGGCTTTTAACCATTAACTTTATAACAAAATGTTAAGGGATGGTTAATAATTCCAAAACATAACCTACAGGGTTATACCGGTCCCTAACTGGGAGATTAAAATGAATGAATCAATTCATTACACTCACTAGGACAATTTCCAGTGACTAAGGTAATCAGCGCATGGATGCTGCTAGACCGATGACCTGGGTTATGGAGGATAAATGGGCTCCAAGCAACTAAAGGAAATCCAGAGAATGCGCCTCTGAGAACACAGATATTGGATGCTCTGGGAAGTCTTAAATAGAAAAACGATGTTTAAGAAGGAAACACATAGGATTGATTACCTTGTGAAGGAGCGATGGAAGGTTTGTCCTCAAACTAATATCTTTATTCGGTAACATAAGCCACACCTCCCCAATTATCACAGAACGCGATTTAGAATTACAGTCAGTTTCTTTAAAGAATAGCAGAAGATACGCACTTACATTAAGAGTAATTAATAAGGTCTTCAAGACTTAACATTTCATATCTTTAACACGAATAATTTGAAGCACGAGTTAATCCTATTAAACTATCCAAAGAGTGCTTACATAGAAACTGCTTACTAAATGAATGAGCTCTCCGAGGGAGGATGGCTCTGCAGAACCTATAAAGAACCTGCGACTTTAAAATAATAAAAAAATATTTTCTTTTAAAATAAAGTTGAAACCGACCCTATAATGGGAGATTTAAAAGGAAGCAGATAATTTAATGGTTTCTATGAGGAGGAAGGAGGATTCACTCTGTGGAAGAACCCATAACTGTAAATAAAATAAATCAAGGACTGTCGAATCGTAGATCAATAATTTCGATGGTTAATCTGAATGATTCAGACGCATGCTAAGAGAGTGATATGACAAGAACCTTATGTCACCATAATGCTACCCATTACAGTAAGGTTCCAACCGCAAGAAGGATTTTACTCACCACCAAAACAAAATGAATCAGATGGACTTAGCCCAAAGACGCCAGGGATGGTTTGGGGATGCGCTGGAATCCCTTAATCGAACAGTGAAGAATACCCATGAGACTAGGAGGCAATTGTCCTGAAAATAATCATTAAATTGTGAGAGCTAGAGCATCAATAATACCCCAATTCATTGGATACCAAAATAAAAAGGTTTTCTCTTCAAGGAATTAACATCAGAATTGCGAGAAGGTAAGGATCGACGAGAACTCAAAGAAGTGTCTTGAATTCAACACTTGCGATTACTTCGTGGCTGGTGCGTTAGTATGCTTGACCCCAAGTTGGTAGGTATCTTGGTTAAGGAGTGTTACAAAAAAAGGTCAGGGCTTACAACGCATTCCACCATTCTTCAGTCAACCTTAAATCTGACGCAGAGATTTAAGCATCACAATTTAACCGAATCGTATAACAAAATTGTATTCTTCAACATCGCAATGAGGAAATAAGGGGATTTAGCAACGAAGGATATCTAACAAGAACTCCAATACTTAGTGAGAGTTTGAGTTGGCATTAATCTCCAGAATTTCTATTCTTAAAAAAAAAAACGTCAAAAAACTTATCAATCAATATTTTGAACACACATAGTTGCGGAAATTTATAAAACTTATTTACAAACTAAATCTTTTTATAAAAAAATCTCAAAATAAAAATACCTTTTTATAAAAAAATCTCAAAATAAAAATACCGAGAGATGGAATTCGAAGACGTTCTTACCCGACAATGCTCCTCTCCACCTATTGCTTGCTAACCTTAGGGATGTCACTCGTACCTCTCAACCAATTCTAGGGGTACTTTTCTTCCCCCTTAGCCTCCTAATCCGCAAAGGGGCCACGCACACACACAACCATAAATCCTCTAGCTCCGAGCTTTACTGAGCCACCACTTTCTCTCTCTCAACTCTCACATGTAAATTAAATAAAATTTTATATAGCATAACCTTACTCATCACCAATGTTCTCTAGTTCTCCTCCTTGCCATTTGTTTTATAGAATTTTCTTAATGACAAATTTCCACTTGCACCATTGGTTCATCTTTTAATTAAATAATTTAAAATTATTTTCCCCTTACACTTGTCATCATTTCCCTTAGTTGCACAAGTAAATAAAAAATTTAATTTAATTTAATTCAATTTCTCTCACCCATTTTAAACATTTCCCTTAGTTGCACAAGTAAATCAAAAATTTAATTTAATTTAATTCATTTTCTCTCACCCATTTTAAAAGTGCTCCTAAAATCACTCCTAGTTTTCTCTTTATTTCCCTTGTTTCCAATTAATGACTGATACCTTACTAATTCCGAGATGAGTTAAAATATGCGACTTCTTATAGTTAAACTACTAGTAGTTTAGACTCTATATTCCCTTTTATGCATGCACTTATTATATTCCAATTAGGTATTTTCTGCGCATGTGTATTATATTAGTTCTTTAGAATTATTTCATCTTTCTTATTTTCTTGAATTGACTTGCCTCTTTCCTATGTTATTTAATTAATAATTAGTTTTAGTCTTCTTACCCACTTAGGCATATTTTTTGTATAGTCTTAGAGTTTCATTTGGGAATTCACAGTTAATTAATTAAATCCATAATTCATTAATTAATTAAATCCATCAATTCTTAAAGATTTTACATGGTTTAATTATTCGCTCAAGGTTTTCTAGGCCACCTAGATTCATTGACTCAAGTGTTAATTCCACGGTGTGCCCTTCAAGATGCACACCATGATCCAAGGGTGCCACTTTCCTTTGATTCAAATTTTTAATTACGCGACGTGCCCTTTAATATGCACTCCGTGCTCCAAGGGTGCCTCTCACCTTTGATTGTTTTTGTAGTTGTCCGACCCTTGGAGTCAACACTCCATTCGGGTGACCTTGTGAGATAGTAAGGGCTTCTAAGGAATAAGGACCTTTCCTAATTGTGCACCCTTTAGAAATATTTGTGAACAACTATCTCAGTATTCTCTGATGACATTGTGGATCTCTCAAATTAGGTAACCGTTACCTACAATTCGAGCCACAACGAGAGTGCTAATAGGTTGTCACAAAGATGCTTCCACACCTCTCCTTCAATATCTGGTCCATGTATATGGCCCCTTTACTCGTTATGTGATTCATAATAGAAATCAATTGTCAACCTGAATCCATCAATGAAACACTGTCAATGATCCATAAAAACCATCATAGTATAATCAATCATATCTCCCATATGCATAAATGAAATACTAAAACCAATACAATCCACTCCCTGACTCAATCTGGATTCCAAGGAGGTCCATTGATGCCATCAACATCCTCAATCTATCATGTGTCTTGTACACTCAGGGGAACCTTGTCAATAACATATGCTAATACATAGATATCAAACAACAATAATCCATCAACATCATCATAGGAATCCATAAGAGAAACAAATAACCATGTACTATAACCGGATCACTTGCACGCAAGTGTCCTCAAAGAATAAGTCAATAACATGTGCTCGCAAGAGCGGGATGTTACACTATAAAATATTTCTCAAAATTCAGTTTCGCCAAAAGCGACGCAAAAATGATCACCTTCTTAATACTAAGGAAAGAATTCTCGACATCATCTGTGCAAGAAAAATAATTATCTTGCTTCAAAATATTATGGATTGGTTCAACCATGATAACAAAATCAGGAACAAATCTACGAACAAAATTAATAATTCACATGAAAGCTTAAACTTCTTTCTTCAAGATGGGGGCAGGGAGGTCTAGAATGGCCGTAATCCTCTCAGGATCTATAGTTATCCCTGAATCTAAAACAATGTGACCAATAATCTTACTTTTCATGACATCGAAAATAGACTTGGAAGGATTTAAAGAAATGCCATTTTTTTTGCAGCGCATGAGCACTTTTCTAAGATGACCAAAACGATCCAACTAGTTTTTAGAATAAACTGTCAAATCATCAAGATAAACTTGGATAATATTACCATTTAGATCGTCAAAATCTATCTAGATAGCTGTTTTAAAGGTGGCACCTACATTAGATAAACCAAATGACATACATTCATAATAAAATGTGCCCTAGTGTGTGGTAAATATGGTTTTATATCTATCAGTCCTTTTTACCTTGATTTGATTATATCTAGAAAAACCGTCAAGTAAGGAAATCATTTGAGACCTTCCAATCGGTTGTAAAATCAACTCCATATTAGGAAGTGGAAAATGGTCTTTGATACTTTCCATGTTTAATTAAAAAAAATCGACACATAATCTGATCTGATAGGTAGTTTTATGAATAGGGAATAGATATGAATCCCATTCAAAATACTTAAATGGAAATATTATAGTAGTTTTCAATAATTTTTTCAATTATTTCCTAATAACGGCTTCAAGCGCAGGATTGATAGGTATTTGTTTTTTCCTAAATGTTTTTTCCCATATGCTATATGACAGCAGGATCAAAACCACAAAGATCCCCATATGACGAGGAAAAAACATCTTGAAAATCATGGAGTAATTTCGCGAAGTTATCTTTCTCTTCATCGGAACATTGGGAACCTAATTTAATGATCTTTGGAGCTTCAGGTGTCTCAATATTCAAGGAAATGGTTCACCAACTTTCCTTTTTGACTCCTCCTCTTTATGTGTTTCTTTTTTCCCTACATCACTTGATGAAAATGAACTTTCGAGAGGAGTCAATCCTTTAGGAAATTTATCATCTTCAACATAGATCATTTATTTGGGATTAAAAGGTTCATTTTTTATGAAAGTGTAAATGGCTTTGTCACTAGGTAAAACTTGACATGATTCTACGTTGTCAGGGTGATCATAATGATATAAATATTGGAACGTACAATCAGGTCTTTGAGGTAAAAGTTGTTGATTAGGGGAATCTGTAGAAAAAACTAATATATCATCGATTGAATTAAGTTCCCTTTTAACATGAGTGATACTAAATGATAACAAATTTGAAATCAACATCCAAACAACTTGGGTATAATGCTTAAGTAACTTATTGTTTGGTAAAAATTCTTGCGCACAAAGTTCACAACAAGTTCAGAATCACCAAAGAATGTAAGGTGGCTACAGCCAAGGTTATATTCATTTTCAATGCCCAATAATAAGGCCTCAAACTCAACAAAATTGATTGTACAAGAAAATTCCAATCTATAAGAGAAATTGTGAATTTTTCTTATAGGGGAATATAGAATGATGTCGGCTCCATTACCTTCATTATAACATGATCTATCAAAATGCATGTGCCACATGTCATCATCAAAATCAACTGGTTCAAGTATAGTATCAACTTCATCATAAAATATAGAGTACACCCCTAAATCTTCTTAGACATAATTTACATTAGGTTGGGGGACACTCTCTATATAAGGTGAAATTATCCATTTCCTAATAACTATAATATTCTTTCCATTTCAAGGGACAGACAAATGCATACCATCAAGTGAAAGGTATCCACCGATTAAGGCTTACTAGTCCCTTCCCAAAATAACTGATTAGTTACTCACCAACATGCCAATTACTTGGATATTGAGGGTTGTCCTTATCTCGAGATGTCCACACAAAACTGGGGTTACATACCTGATTTCACCTATAGTTGATTGTTCCAAATTATTATAAGAGAACATGATTCTAGAATTTTCATTGGTACAAGATAATCCAAGCTTTTCAATGATAATTTTAGACATCACACTTTAATTAGATCTACCATCAATTAGGTAGCATGGAGTTATTTTATCCATGATTTTTACTAAAATATAGAAAGGTTTTTTTTTTATAGGGTTCCTAAATTTATTTACACCTATCCTATTTATAGTTGAATCCTCTTCTATTGACTCTTCGAGTATATTTTCTATGGTGGAAACCTTACCTTCCATAAAGTTATTAACATGCTTTTGTTGTTCTAGGATGACAACCATGTCCAAAAGGGTAGCATCAGCTTTGATATTAGCAAATTCGTTAAGGATAATGTACCTAGAAGAGGGAAGAGGAGGAGATACTCCTTGATCACTTGAAGTTATAATAGCTTATGTATCATCATTTTGAGAAGATGATATTGGGGAAGAAGAAGTGCAGAGAAGATAAAATTTTCTCTTGGCAGTGTAAGATTTATTCATGGTATTGACTACCATAATATCCTCTAGTTCATCCCAATCTAAAACAATGATCGTCGTATAGGGCCTTTTTCCATATATCTTTGTATCATTTCTTTTAACTATGCATGTGTACTCATCATGATTTTCTTCACATAAGTCACACCAAGTGAGAGTGATTATGGCCTTTAGCTGAATTTTTTTTTCATTATTATTTCTAAAAGGCACTAGGGAAGAAGAAGAAGCCTCAGGGGAAGAGGAAGAGGAAATTCCTTTTCATTCGTAAGACAACATCCTATTATTAATATCTTCTATTCAAGTTGTAGAATGACAAACATGTCTGTTTACTTGACCAAGTCTCCCTTAGGAAGACTCGTTCTTTCAAGCTTGTCTTCATATTGTAGAGAAGTCTAAAGGGAGGAACCAATATTGTCAATATCCTTTTCCTCAAGTCTATGAAGATAAAGGGAAGATAAATAATTATAATAATGCATGAATGCAGATTGATTTTGAGGATGGATTAATTCAAGAATCTAATTATATAGCTTGGTGAAATGAAGGATAAAAGACTTAATGGTTTCATCATATTTATGGGCAATGTTGTTGTATTCCCTTAAATGATCAGTTGGACTCTTGGGATGTCCATAAGTGGACTTAAACCAATAAAGCAGTTCTTCCCAAGTTGAAAGGATTTTGGGTGGGAGATAAAAGAAATCTATTGCAGCTTAACCTTCAACAGAATTGACAAATAAACGCATACAAGTATCATTATTTTTAGCCACTATGTTATTACAAGCATTAGAAAATGCTACTAGGTGTTCATTTGTGGTAAAGACACCATTTGCCGAGAAACTAGGTAAATGATCCTTGAATTTTGGTAATGGTTGGGTGGCTTGTGTGAGATTCAAGGGAGAAGAAACATGTCAGGGGGTGATTGTAGCATCTTCCTCAAATTGGAAAATCCCATATTTCTAAATGACCTTGGAAGGATTGGTAGTATATTGAATAGGTATTTGATCACTATAGATACTACCAATCATAGATGAAGAGGAAGGTTGCGAGGATGAGGAACCTTAGGTGCCACTACCACTAACCGAGGACGTCATGCTGAAGGTGAAAGGTATGGGTGATGAATATGAACTCAAAAAATCATATAGGGTTCTCCTAAGAGAACTTTGTTGTGTTGATAAGACAATTTTAATTCTTCCTATTTCATAAATAGGGGTAACTTCAAGGGACAATCCTCTTCTTCTTCGAGAAATACCATAGTTAAAGGACATGAAATAAAAAATTAAATAGGTGAGAGGAAAGGGTATTGTTTATTTTTGGGCTTCCTTTTCCTGGCTTCCCAATGTTCATGAATATTTATGTCCATTTCAATTACTTCCCAAGAGAGTTCAAGTTCAACACAAATACTAGCAATTTCTAAAATAGTGTTGAATAAATTAAATCCAATGATGGTTTGGTCATCAAGACCTTTTCCAATATTGGGTTGTCTCGCAATAGGTACTATCGTGGGAAAAAATTCAGTCAAAGAGTAATTGGACAAAAAAAAAAAAAAAATACAATCCTGATACACTCAACCAAAGAGATATGGAAATATATCCCTAGTATGGTCGCCAAATGAATGTTGAGGAAAATGTATGAAGAACCTTAATCAAGAATTTTCATATCTTGCTAGGGTAAGGCAAGATAGTTGGGAATGTTACCCAACGTTTATAGTCTTTAATTCAAAATAGTCTCTTAATCCATATGTAATATGGATTAGGGATTAAGGATGAATTTATATGTTATATGTAATTGTGGAAAATAAAGAAATAAAATATATACATAAGTGTGCAGAATAAAAGATACGAGAATAAAAGTAAAATATGAACAATATCATTGAGATATACAAATGAAACTGAAATCTGAAATCTAATTTTTTATATTAAATTCATTCTGAGATACAAAGAGTAACTCTCTTTACAAACCACTACGATGGTGGGACCAAATTCAAACTTATAATTCTTCGATGAGCACCATACAAAAAGACTCTGAAAACAAAAGAAAGTTGAAGCTAAAGATTTGGATCAACTTGGCATAAAAACTTTGTCACTTGACTCTTTAGAAACAAGTTGTTGAAAGATATGATTCCGTTTTGAATCATGTTGCCTTCAATAAGACCCCTATATCATAAGTTCTCCTTATGTTCCCTCCTCCTTTGTCTCTTCCATTGACTGAGCTTTTATTCCTTCTCAATAACTTATGGTAGTTCAACTATCTTTCTTTTGTTAATCTTAATTAGCTTAACTAATTAGTTGAGACAAATAAATAATAATATACAAATAAGGGTCTATTTAAAAAATAACTAAATAGGTGAGAACCCTTGTCACTCCAATTTTCATTTCTTTAATAATCATCAAAACATGAACTATAATACCCCAAAAAATGAATTAATGCATTCTCCTTGTATCTCCCATCCTCATATTAATAGTCAAATATTTGAATATAAAAAATAAAACATGACTATATCCAAAAATAAAATATATCCAAAAATAAAATATGATGTCCAAAAATTATGTCTAAATATGTATTTTTTGTCCCAAAATTCTTTCATATGAATAAAAATTGTCCTCAAAATAAATAACATTAAAAACCATATTTTCTATGAGAGTTGGTTTCCCTCTTTTCACTACTTCTCTATTTTGATATTTCTCTTATTTTCCTTCTATAGCAGCCATAGGTTGATTGGGACCTTAAGGATGGATTTCGATGATGACATGGGAGAAATTATGCTTGAGGTGGAGATGGGAGGACATTGATTCAGAGGAATTTTCGGAAGAGTTAAGATAATTGGCCACTTTTTTCTCTTTATCAATCTCTGATTCGGGCATAGTATTTTTAGGCCCTTTTTCTTGTATGTGAAGAATGGGTTGGTGAAGCAATGCAATCATCTTGGGAATTTTTATTAAATGGCGGTGGAGGAGGGGGCAATGACAACGATATTGTAGGCCATCTGTTATGATTTGCAACAGACTAATGGACGATCTCTTGCAAACCATCATTTGCAGGTGGTTCTTGTTTCATAAAAACATGAGGGGGGACATAGATAGAAGACAAATTTTGGTGTGGTTGGAAAGGAGGCCTCTCAGGCCTATGTTGCAAAATTATTTGGCCAACATCATGTGTGTTGGGTATTATTGGACCACATTATTTTTAGACATACATGCATTTGTTCGAGCATGTGAGGCATGTCGAAGATTCAAGGGGAAGCAAAAGATTCCTTATTTTCCCTTGAACTCTATTATCTTGCAAGCCCCATTCTAACAGTGGGGGATTGATTTCATTGGGAATATATCAAAAACTCCTAGAGGTGTCCATAGTTGGATCTTAGTGGGCATGGATTATTTTACTAGATGGTTGGAGGAAGTTCCACTCAAGAGATCTTCTAGCAAAAATATTGTTAAATTTATGGAAGAGAATATTATTACCAGGTTTGAAGTGCCCAAAAAGATCACCACACACAACGCTAGTTTATTCAAATCCATCAATATGGTTTCTTTTTACTCAAGATATAGTATCAGAGTGGCTCACTCATCCAATTAATACCCATAGGGGAATGAATTAAAATATTCCATCAACAAAAACCTAATAAGGATCATCAAAAAGAATATTGGTGACAATAAGAGATCCTAGGACAACTATCTCAAGTATGCACTTTGGGAGGATAGGATTAACAAGAAACATGCCTCAAGGAAAATATCATTCAAGCTAGTTTATGACTTGGACATATTTCTTCCCGTGAACTTGAGATCTCCAATTTACAAGTTGTTGGGAGAGTGTAGGATTGACTTGGAGGTCTTATAGAATCATATAGATATACTGGTACAATTGGAGGAAGACATACATGTGTCTTTCTCCCATTTCATAGAATATCAAGCTCATATTAAAAGGGCGTTTGATTGTAGAGCCAAAGGAAAGACATTCAAAGTTGGAGACATTGTCTTGTTGTGGGACAAAAGGAATGATAAATTACGATACCAAGGCAAGTTTGATAGTCTATGGTTGGTCCCTTATCACACTTATGTGGCAATGGGGCCTAACACATTTCAGTTACCCAACTTGGACGATGATCATGAGGGGATTTTAGTCAATGGGAAACTATTGAAGTACTATTTCTAGTGAGAATTCAAATCCTCAAGAAAAAAATAAAAATAAATAAATAAATAAAAATTCCATGCATTTTTGGGTCTAGGTTTTAGTTTTCCTTTGTTGATTTTGTCATTTTTAGATTTCCATTTTTTTTTATTCTTTGGACAACAATGCAAGTCTTTTATTTTTTATATTTTTCATGCATGTAGTTTTTTTTCCAATCATATATAGATAATCATTGATGTTTCCCATTATCAACTTTGGTTGTTTTACATGCATAAATAAGAGCATTTCGTAAGGCTGATTTTTCCCTTGTAATAAATGGTTTTCTGCATGTTTCTTTTGGGTCACATTTTTCATGTCATGTCATGTGCCTTCATGATTTCATCTGAAGTTTTCATTTAGATTAATTTTGGACAGGGTTTGTTATGTCCATGATTCAAAGCATCATTTATATTAGGAGGGGTAGAATGAAAGACACATGGGAGAGTTTTCAGTCATCCTAATGTTTGTATCTCCATCAATATTCCTCACCTAAATCAACTACCTTGAGTAAGTTGATAGTCTAATCCAACAATAGGGATATGATTACATACATTATATGTTTCATGACTTATGTCTTCTCTTTGCGTTGAGGGAAAAGACCACACCATTTATTTTTCGTTTCAGCAAGTCTTCCCTCATTGAATCCAACACATCATCTGGGGGGATGATCTAGAATAAGCGAAGCTTGATGTTGTTTAGCCTCATTAGCAGTCATATCACATTTGATGAGGCTCATCATCATTGGACCTTGATCGAATGATTCTTGTCAAGGGTAGACACTATCTCAAATGTCACTCTGATAGGTTGTCCTCGTACCTTAGGTCCCATTTGCATTATTGGTGGGTACCTTTGTACCTAACAGGTGTTTTCATTATTAACATTTGAAAAAGTGACCTTTCTCCCATGTGTTGAATTCAACTCATTTTCCACTAGAAGAGGTGTAGAATGTAGGTGGTTGCAAGAACTAGAGTTGGATGAGCCCCCTTTTTTTAGTTGATCAGTCAGGGGCCCATATATATATATATATATATATATATATATATATATATTTGACTACATTTCCCACTGGATAGGCATTTTGGATGACATATTATTGAAAACCATTTATTCTCTATATAAATGCAGATTGGTCTTAAAGCATATTTTTTTCATTGACTATCATTCATGACCATAGACACATATATTCTCATGGTTCTCGACATCCCACAAGGGGGTCTCGTCCCCTTGAGTCACCATTGTTAACCCCTAGATTTTCTCACTTGGAAATACTAAGGGTTAGGAGATACTATATTCCATATAGCTAACATTTAGATAGTTTCCCAGATATATCTTGGTTTTGAGCCAAGGTTGGTTCCCTTTTAGGTTAGGTACATAGTGTTTCAATAGTGATTTCCTTATTTTACAGATAGAGGCTACACAAGTTTTCATGAGAGTAGATGGAGATGGATATTTTTAGCAGTTCGCCTAATTTAGAGGAGACAGAGTTCCGATCTCTTCATAGTAATTTTTGTTAAATATTTAGATTCCTTGTGAGCTCACGATTCCATTGATATTTTTCTAGATGACATGTGAAACATGTTTATTTTTAGCAGTTCTTGCATGTATCAATGAACACATATTTAGATTTGTTGTATAAAAACAAGTCCAATGAGCATAATTTCATCGATATGAAAAACATTTCTATTTTTAGTAGTATGACATGTAGTGTGACATGTTGTAGCCTAGCAGAGTTGACACCTGGAAATTCTAGGATTTGACATGTGGAAACCTTGGGAGGTGACACATGGTAGCCTCAGATTATGACATGTGGCATCCTATGAGAGTGACAAGTGCCAACATTAAGGTGCAAGAATGAGATTGGATGAGGTGGAAGGTGGATGGTTTGAATCATCTGAGTGCATTCTTGAGTCATCTAATGTGAACTAGGGGCACATGCATTAGTTAGGAGTGAGTTGGTGCATTGAGAAGTTTATGAGGTGCATATATTTATTTAACTAGTGTGCCTTCCTTTTTCTCTCTCTTCTCTCTCAGTTAACTCCCTCTCTCCTCACTTATCTCCCTATCTAACTCACTTAGTCACTGGTTGAACTAAACCTCTCTTTAGTGAAATAAGGAGCCTCCCTTTTTCTCTCACTTCACTCCCCATTTCTCCCCCTTAAATATGTCTCTCTCTCTCTCTCTTCCATTTCACTCTTCCTTTCCCTCACATCACCTCACTTCCTTCATTCCACTCCAACATGGGGTGCACCTCTTTCTCTAGTTGATGACTACTTCACTATATTTAACTCCTCATTGAGCTAGTGAGTCCCCCACTCCCTTCCATTTGTTCTCCTACACGTACGACTACATTCATGGAATTATCATTATGTTATACATAAGTTGGACTTAGTTAGACTCAAATCACTTGGGTTCACCTCCACTCTTCTCTAGTTCATAGACTCCACACTCACGTTGACTCATGTGCTCCACTCTAGATGACACCAACACATGAGGACACCTCTCCTCCATATGAGATACATGGCCTTTCCTCTCTCATTTAACTCACTTGGGAACATGGTTTTTGGAGGTTTATTCATTGGGATATGCACTCCTCTTCCTATATTAGTAGTCTCCCTTCATCGACATAGGGTTGGATATTCTTTGGTGAAAACATAATCCATTGGTTCCTTATTTCATTATCTCTATTCTAGATATTATTCTCGGGTACATAAATCATCACAATACCATTTTTTTAATCTGTCTCTTTGGTGCAAACAACTTAGAAATTTCAGAAATAAAACCATTATTGTGCTCGTATCAAGCCCTCATGTATTTTTAGTATTGTTTATGTTTCTTTTGTAGTAGTTTTTAGCATATCATTTTGGTGTTTTAAGCTACTTAATATCACATCTTCTATCTTTATTTTCATATTTCCTCAGCTCACATTGTAGGGATTCTTCCACAAACATTTAAACCCTTTGATTGTTTAATTGTGTATACTTAGAGGTAAATACAACGCGAAAAGGACTTAGGAACACCCTCATGAGGTTGGAAAGCACCATCCCGAATGGGGATGGATCTTTTTGTGAAACTTTGGGGTAGTATTCTCTATAATTAAACGCTTTCTTGTTGTGTTAAATTAAATCTAAGTAAAGAAAAATATTTCAATATATTTATAAGTGTTGTTCATGGTTCTTAAGATAAATTAAACTCAATTCAATATTAAATCCAATTTTTTTTCAAACTCCTCATAAATATAAAAAAAATCCACCTACTCATAAACAATTCCTACTATGACCTCATGAACATCTTTCATCAAGTAAATGTTGTATTATAAAGATAAAAAAGCCACCAACTCATAAAAAAATCCAACTATGACATTATAAACATCTTTCATGAAGTAAATGTTGTATTTATAGTTAATCTATCTCACAGAATAAAAATGTTATCAAACTTAATAATATAAAACGGTAACACATCAAAAGACAAAAAAAACTTCATAGACCACATTTTTGGAGATATTCTTTCAAAATAGTATCCTTTTATGAGTTGTGTCATGTTAGGTAAAATTAACAACATATTTATATATAAAATGATTTGTAATCACCCTAAACAATGATATAGAATATATTATTATATTTGCTACATTGAATAATACATATATGAAATGAATGAAATTTAATTTGATACATAATATATTATTATATTTGCTACATTGAATAATATATATATATGAAAGGAATGAAATTTGCTAAATCATGGGTGATGAATATATAGTACTATGGATTACATTGACATGATTTATGGTAAAGGTTCTAACTTTTTTTTWAAATAAAATATAAATGTGATGTATAAAGATATGGATTTATTTTATAAAGAACATCAAAATATTTTGTTTGGGATTGGATATATTAGATGATTGATGATAATATTTCTAAATGGATTTGAATGTTCCAACGAAGATGGGAATAAAATATATTTTAAAAATACGTTGTTTAAGAATGGATAAAGTACATTGTTTAAAATTGGATATATTAGATGGATTGATGATAATATCTCTAAATGGACTTGGATTTACTAATGAAGATTGGAATAAAATATATTTGATAAAGATAAATATTTAATCTAGATTTTTTTTTTACTTATTTATTTTGAAATGTGATTTTAAATATTATTAAATTTGAATACTAATTCATATTTATCTTTGATATATAATTTTAAATATTATCGAATTGGATATTTTGAATATTATCAAATTTAATAATTTATTAATAATAATTGATGTTTATTATTGTTTTATGTTTTAGTATTTTTTTATATTATGTATCTTTTGGTGATATATGGTCATTCTTTTGATATTCATTTTATAGATATTATTTGATTTTAATTTAGGTGATATATGACTATTCTTGATATTCATTTTATAGATATTATTTGATTTTGATTTAGGTTATCAATATGAACAATGTAATTTTAATCTACTCAATTTTATTTGGTTATTTTTATCTAGTTAAGTGTAATATAGAATTTAGATTAAAATTTTAATAATAGTTTCCGTTTTATAGTGTACTTTGTTGAATTGATGTTGAAAATGTTTCTTCATGCACGTTTGCATTAAAAAATGAATAAAGGACATAAACCTAAATAAAGAATATGAAAATCATGAGAACAATCTTATTTGGACGATGAAGTAGATCATGTAATGATGTCAATTAGAAATCTACTACTCTAGAAAATGAGAGTATTGTTTTGTCTATAAGTGAAAAATGATTATAGAATACAAGACATGAATATGGGACTCTCTTCCTAGAGGGCAATAGTTTCAAATGAAACCCCTCTAAAAGGAATGAAGAGACTTCATAAATCTAATACTTCAAATTTCAATATAAAATTGGTTCCCTCTTCAAATTTATGTTACTCTTATAAATACAAATTCCAATATGAAATTGGTTCCTTCTCCAAATTTATATTACTCTTATAAATACATTGTGAAAGCTAATTTAAATTTAAATTGAAAATAACATATAAGGGGAATGTTTAAGTGAATGTTAATTAAAGGGAAATGAGAACAATGGAATAACATCATAACTTTTTTGTTTTATAAATAAGGGTGAAAGTCAAGTTTCAACAATGAATTTTAATATTCATTGTAAAATATTAAAATTTGATCAAATTAATTTTTTTTAAATTCATTTTGTTTTGTTGGTGTAACTACACATTGAGAATTGAACCTTTCTCAATCATGAAAAACTCTTGGATTTCCACCATTGCATTCAACTTTCCTAGGCAAAATCCATTTTTAAATACTTATTGATATACCAAATATTTTTTTAAAAATATTAAAGCCTAATTTTAGTTTTTTATATACTTTAAATTTTATGTTCAAATTTATAAAAGAAATAATTTTATGATAAATTATATATATCTTCTAAAAATAAAATAAAATAAAATATTTTGATAATGATTATGATGGTTAATGTCTACAAAGATCAAGATTGGTTTATGGGACTTTAAGAAACTTAAGAGATTACTTGAACTTTTTAAAAATGTTATTTCAACACTCCAAAAGCATTAAGAGAAAAATTTCTAAATCATTTTAATTTAAATAATTTAAAAATTTAAGAAAATTAATATTGTAACAAATATTTAGAAATTAAAATCTAATTTAAATATATATAATACATTCTAGCAAAAATATTTTTTATTTTAATACAACTAAAAAAATTAAAACATTAAAAAATTGCAACATCAAACCTCACCATGATGTAACTAAAATTATTAATTAAAAAACCATGATGTAACTAAAATTATTAATTAAAAAAAATGTAATTGTTCAAAATCCTAAAACTATTGAAATATTAAACTAGATGATCAAGTGGATGCTTATATTTTTTTTTTTAATGTTTGTTAGTTCCTTTAATTTCCCCTTTACAATTTGGTTGATTATCGATTACCTAGTTAAAAGCATCAATGATTCACTTTCAATGGCTAATTGTTAAATACTTTTTTACTTTAAGCTTCCTTTACTTTACTACTTTACCAATTTTTTCAATTTTATTAATAAAATCATTAATATCTATATTAATAATCATTTACTTTAAATAAATTTTATTATTATTTTTTTAATCAAAATCCTTAAAATTTTAAAATTTAAACTAAAAATCATCTTAAATCCTTAAAATTTTAAAATTTAAACTAAAAATCATCTTTCATCGTATTAACCTAACTACTAATTAAAATTTATTATTAATTTTTTTAATCAAAATCCTTAAAAATTTAAAATATAAGCTGAAAATCATCTTTGATCGTATTAACCTAACTACTAATTATTAAAACTTATTTAAATATATCCAAATATATAAGAAGTTTATGTTTTTTATTTAATTTAACTAAATGTTTTTAATGTCATATATATATTTTATTTTTCATTAATAATATTTTTTATGAAACAATTTAATTATTTTATATTAATTTAGTAAGATTATAATTTTTTTTATTAATAAAATTAATTTTTTAATTTTGTAAAATTATTATTATTATTATTATTATTATTTATGAATAAACTTAATTTTTTAATTTGGATTGATGATTTTCCCATTTAATCTGATTTAAATCATATTTAAAAATTTTAAAAAATATCAAATTAAATTGGTTGACCACAAAAAGATAAGATTATTATTTATCTTTATTTTTCTATTAATATAATTAATTTATTTAATGTAGTATGTGGATTGATTATTCAATTTAATTAAGTCATATTTAAAAAATTGATGATTAAATTTTTTAATTATTTTTTCTTTAAATATAATTAAAATTTAAAAGAATAAAAAAATTCAAAATTTTTATTTTTATATTCATGAATAATGAATATATATATTGATATTCTTGAGAAAACGAAACATAGTTTAGCGTCTCATTCGTTCACGACAAAAAAATTACCAATGTTGTCTACTAAGGCACCACTTCAAAAATTCACTTGTACAAAAGGTCTTCATTACATACAGATATTAAAAAAAAAGAATTATAGGTGAAGCTCCATGGAATCAACCTCTTTCCGAGAGACTTCCTNCAATGCTGTCTACTAAGGCACCACTTCAAAAATTCACTTGTACAAAAGGTCTTCATTACATACAAATATTAAAAAAAAAAAATTATAGGTGAAGCTCCATGGAATCAACCTCTTTCCCCGAGACTTCCTTAGATAGCGCATCTTCCATTAACTTTATAATTTATATTTATTGTAAAATTAAAAATATTATTTAAAAAGTTGATAAAATTATATTTTTAATTAATATTAAAAAAATGATAATTTTTTTTTTAAATATTATTAATTTTTTTTTCATATAATTGGTTTTTCATCATTCTCTTTCTATATAAGATTTTATTTCAATGGGATTTTTCTTTAATCTTGGAGGGAGTATCATAGCATCCAACATTGTCGAAGCATATTCTCTTTTACTACTAAAGGTAATGTATACAACGATGCTCTATATATATATATATATATATATATATATATATATATATATATATACTAATTTTTGACATATACATTTTATAGGGAAAATATCCAACAAATATAGCTTGAGTGGGCCTAATGGTTAAAAACATGTGTTTCCTCTTAAGAGATCACAAATTCAAATCCAGAGGGGGGTAGGGTATGTATACCTCTGTAGACTTCATCAGTCAAATCGTTGGGCGGAGGGGGATCCCTTGTCCCACAAACAAGGGGGTCTCATACACCAATTTGGTGTGGCTTGGCACATCTTCATCTAACTAGGTACTAAAAACAACCATCCATGTCTATATAGAAGGTTAAACATATTCAAGAATGTAAAGAGTTAATTATAAGAATAACTCATTAAGCAATTCAGTATTGCTTATACAAACTTCTAATCATAAATCCTTTAACCTAAAGGTCAATATTTGACTAAATGAACTAATCCTTAGACATAAAAATCTATTCAATATAAGTAATATCATATCCAGACATAACAAACTATTGAATAAATTAATTTATATATTTACTACATGACACCATCGATTACTATAAAAAGGTTAAAGTCATATTTTAAAAATTTAGGAAACAACAAAGGACCTTACTAACTTGTAGAGTCGTATCTAGGACTATAATTTCAACTCGGGAGTGTGAGGTTTCAAAAAACCAATAAGTTAGGATCAAATAAGGACTTCCTAAGGGATTTGTGATCATACAAATATGGCCTGCCTAAGACCATTCCACATTCATTGAGTGACACCACATCACATGTTACCTCATCCACAAACTTAGATGAAATTGCAAACTTTAAAGTGCATTGTTTTGTTATGTGCAATTTATGATTATTGCTTATCCATTTAAGTGAGTAAGGTTTATGATGCATCTTAGTGTTTAATCCCAATTGTTTAACCATTTCCTCTGAAATCAACTTAGATTGAGATCCACTATCTATTAATGTGTCGACCTTAGTATGTCTCATTATGACTCTTATGTGAAACAATTTACTTCTACAATCAAATCCATCACCAATTTTACCTGTCAAACCAACCGCTGAGATTTTAGATTCATCACTTGAATCTGATATGAAGTCTGTTGGTCATGTTGTTGTTGCAACTGTTTTCCTCCCTCTACTCTATTTGAACCACTTCGGTCTCTTCTTAGGATGCAATTTCCAACAATAATCATCATCGTGCCCTTCTTTCTTGCAATGCTTGCAAGATAGATTTTCTTCCTTTCTTGTCACTGAATTTTCCTTCTTGCCATTCCACATCCTTTTTCCCTCTTTTCTCGAAGACGATTCCCCTGATACACCAACTCATGTTTTCCCTGCTTCAATGTATGTTTCTTGAGCAAAAACCTCATCAAGATTAGTAGGTCCAAACATAAATACAATGTTACGAATTTGTGCAAGTAAACCCCCTATATACTTCATAAGAGTTTCTTGGGTATGTAATGGAATGTCTAACATTAATGCCATCTTAAGAAATTCATTTGTGTATCCTTGCATTGTTTGTCCCTTTCTTAGTTTAAGACCTTGCCATTCAATTAAAGACTTATCTTTATAACACAAAGGATAAAATTGCTTTCTAAGTGCATAAATAAAAACTTGCCATGATGGAAATACATTACCCACTTGTTGCGTGCCATTTTTCAACTTGCTTTGCTACCATATGAGTGTTGTGCCTACAAGTCAATGTGATGCCAATTTGATTTGAGTTGCCTCATCCTTGATTTGTTGCACACTGCAATAAACCTCCATCAGTCTGACTCAATTATCAAGCCTCTCTCCATTTACTTCACCATCATACATGGATAATTCAAATTTCACATCAAGCTTAAGTATAGGCATATCATGTTTATGTTTATGGGAATGTTTTCTTGCGGTGGATTCGGAACTTGAACTTGAAGAAGAAGAATTTGATGGAGAAGAAAGAGGTGAAGAAGGAGTTTGAGGAGGATTGTCTCCTTATTCACTTTTGACCTTTGAAGATTCACCTAGAATGCGTCTCTTCCACTCCAAGTAATCATCATATAGAAACTTCACCATCTCCGACATGGCGAAGAAATTATTTTGAAACTCTTTCTCCTCATGAGAAAGTCCCTCTTTCGATGCCATGTTCTCACTTTGAGAAGTATTGTTTCTCGATCCAATCTCAGGATTCTCTTCAACAAGCTTGCCGTCACCAAGATTCAACCCTTCCCAGGTAATCATGCAAACTCAAAAACCAACCGTCAACCTTTCTCTGATACCACTTGATCCAAAATTATCTTTTAAAGAATAGGATTGAGTTTTAAAACATGAGTTATTTGACCATTAAAGAAATTGATGAAAGAGGAAGAATTAATGATGAAACATGGAAGCCATAAAAAATATACAGATCTTTAAATAAGCACAAGATCAACACACCATAACAACAAAAGTTGATAACGGAGTTCAAAAATATCGCCTACATCTTCGGGCCTTTTCCTTAGTGGGTGAACATTTCTTATTTCTTTTCAAAGCTTCAAACGTACATCATAAAAGTGCCAAGTGGATTACAAAATAATTTGGTTGTGTTCTGCTAGATCTCAAGAACCCATCAGAATTGACGGCAATAAAAACAAATGAATGAAGCTCCCGGAAATGGCCCACAAAGTTTCTCTCCTCATTGGCTTCCCTGCATAAAAATGGATCTGGCTTTACAATTATTCAACATTTCTCCTATTCTGAACGCCCCCTCTAGGATGCCAAGAAACTATGGTTTTATAGGCTTGAATTTGGCAACAAAATCCCAACTTCCCCCCAAGATTCGGCCTCAAAAAGGGCTCCAGATTCTCCATTAATGGCCAAAATCTCTCAAAATAGGCTAATTTAACCATAAAAATCATATAATAAGGTCAAAATACTCAAAAAATGACAAAATGTAGGGTGTAGCCCCTTTTCTCCAGGCCCCTAGGCATATGGGGTGCTTCCATATGGCCTTGGGCTAGGCTGGCGCTCTAGCCCCTCCAAAAAAGGCCTCTAGTCCTGTGGATATGGCCCATGTGGCAAATCTCCAACACTCCCACGCACCCCATTGGTTTGTTGACCCTGATTCGTAGCCCCTACGCTGGTCATATGGGCCATATGGCCACATCCTATTGCTCCACACACCCTCCATACCTCGGAAACCCTTGGTCTAGCTCCTAGATACGCACCTTGGTCAACAGGCTAGCTCGACCGACCGGGCGCTATCCCCATATATCCACACCAAACATATAAGGGAGTAGTTTGGGTCACATGGTAGAGGTCATATGGAAATGCGTCGGAGATGGGGCTAGGCCCTAGCCCTTTAATCCGCTGAACTTACAACAAAGGTAAGTTTAAAGAATACATCGCGACCATAGTTTACAAGGAACAAAGTGGGCGGGCTGGTAGCCCGACCCTGCAAAAGCGCTCACCCAGACCAGAGGTCATGGGTTCAATTTCGGTGGAGTCCATAAAACTTTTTCCAATATATCCAACGCAGGGGCACCACGTGGCACCATTCCATTCGCCCAAAATATGCCATGTGCCAAACAATGATTCAACCACATTTGCACCTTCCCATGTCAGCACCTGTCCACATCAGCATCCCAAATCACTGCCACGTCATTTTATGGTCATATGACCTGTACAGTCAGCTTCCACGCCATCACTATACGGACTGAACGAAATGTACAGTCAGCAAAAAAAATTCCTCTTTGGAAAAACGAACATATTGCGATATCTTTCGCATACGATGTCCATTTGAGCCCGTTCAATTTGCGTTGGGTTCGTAACGACAAGGCCTACACACATGTCTATTTTGAATTGATTATGAGCCCTTTGATATTTAGGCCTTCCTACACCCATTTTGTGCCTGGATCCATTTTGTATCACTAAACAAAGGAAGGTTAATAGCAAGCAAGATTATGAGGTAAAAATTTTGGAGGAGGTGGTGGGAAGTCATAAATTATGGTACAAAAAACTTTTGACTTGGAAGATTCCATTAAAAATCAAACTGTTTGTTTGGATAATGTTAGAAGGAAAATTTCTTACTTGGGAATTTCTAACCAAAAGGGGAATTATTGGACGAAGTAGATGTGCTCTCTATGGTAAAGATGAGGAAACTCTAAAACACCTCTTTGTTGACTGCAATTTCACAAAATATATTTGACAGTCTATATTAAAGGAACAAAATTTAAATAAATTCTCAGTGGGTGGTCAATTAATTGATTGCTTTCATATTTGGATTAGGAAGACAAAATTATGGAAAGAATTTCCTTGTTACATTTGCTAGGAGATATGGAAGCACAGGAACTTGGTCATCTTTGAGGATCACCCATCTTCACAGATAAATGTTTGTTATAGAATCCTACACGACTTGTGGGAAAGCAAAAGAACTATTTCTATCCAACATGGAAGGATTACCTGACCTCCTTTATTAGACTGGAAGTTGGCATTAGGTTTCTTTGACAGAGCCTCACAATGAGAGGGCACAAAATGTGGAGCAGGAGTTGTACTAAAATGCCCAGTTTTGGGTACTTTCAGTATAATGATGAATTGTGGCTTCGAAAAAAATACCAAGGGTGAACTCTTAGCTTTATGGTGTATCTGATCTTTTGTTATCTAGAAAAAGGTAAAAAACATACAATTGGTAGAAGATTCAAAGATTATTATTGACTCGTTTCTACATTTAAACAACTTACAGGTGGTTTCACTTCAGCCAAGGATATCAAAGATTCATGCATTGAGTGGAAAATTTCATCAACAAAAAGCACAACACATCTACAGAGAGTATAACAAGGAAGTGTATCATCTTTCAAAACAACCCTTGCAGATGGAGGAAGAAGAAATATATTTTGCAATGGGTATGGAAAAAAAAATTGAGAGATTTGAAAAACTGCAAATCTACTATTAATTTGATGTAACAAAGTAGAAGAACCAAAGCTTAGTTTTTATCAAATATATTTTGATAGCAAGAGAACTGTATTTTTGTGAAGTGTATTTATAAACTCAGTGATGGAGGATGCAATTTTGTTTTCTGTACTTAATATCTCAAATGATAATAATACGTGATGGATATTGTAATTTCTGTTCTTAGTAACTAGTACCTCATAATATACATGATGTAATAGGGAATTAACGAGTGTTGTTTCAATAGAGTTATTATGTAAAAGACTCTTTATATTTACTAATATAAGTATTTTTTCAATTTAAAAAAAAAAAAAAATCCAACATTGTCGAAGCATATTCTTTTTTACTAAACTAAGTAATGTATACAACAATGTAGGATATATACATATTTATATGTTAATAATTTTCTTTTATCAAAAATACAAGTTACGAATTATGTGTTACAACACGTTTTTAAAATGGTAAAACTAATCGGTGAAAATCCAATTTTAATGCAAGAACTAATAGGGATTATATATATATATATATATCAACCAAACAATTTTTGATATATATACATTTTATAGGACAAATATCTTACAAATATAAAAGAACTTTGTAATATTAAATATTAATTCAGCAATGAATATAAAGCTTAATGGTAGATCTTCATCTAACTAGGTACTAAAAACAACCCTCCATGAAGGTTAAACATATTCAAGAATGTAAAGAGTTAATTATAAGAATAACTCATTACGGGATTCAATATTGCTTATACAAACTTCTAGTCATAAATCCTTTAACATAAAGGTTAATATTTGACTAAATGAACTAATCCTTAGACATAACAATCTATTCAATATAAGTAATATCATATCCATACATAACAAACTATTCAAAAAATTTAGGAAAAGACAAAGGACCCTACTAACTTGTAGAGTCGTATCTAGGACTAGAATTTCAACTTGGGAGTGTGAGGTTTAAAAATACCAATCAGTTAGGATCAAAACTATCCAAATTGATGCACTTAGAGAAAGGACCCCTAATAGGGGTCAAGTTTTGGAACTCAAGTCTAAATCTACACCCATCAACAATAGGGCAGTCTAAGTTTCAGCATTCAACGCAAGCTCGACGAGAAGTTCTACACTCAGAATCATCAAGAGGAAGCCCACAATAAACATGGTAATATCCTCTCTGAATATTTTAAACCCGAAGGTTCACACTAGTAATTATTAGGTTAGGAGAGACTACAGAAAGAGGTAGTAAGAACTCCAAGCAATAACTTGACGAGGTACTATCCGTTGGAGAATACTATTCAAGCACATCAGTAATCGTAATTAACAAGAGTATCCAAGACTCAGTATATCGCTACACATTTTTTAAAATACACTTAAGTCCAACGCCTACGTTGCTCAAGGATGACATCAGTTCTTATTAACGTTCCACATCTAAATCATGATAATGCAAGTGTCTCATTAGTTAAGTAATTAACCCCAAGTTCCAATCAAAGTCATCTTATTGCTGACAATAGCTTGAAAAGGATTACGAGTCAAGTTGGATTAAGGTTTAATAATATACATCTGTCAACTGGTAGGCAAAAAAAAATATCCACCACGATTTACTTGTTGTTAAGAAACAATCAGTAAGGACTACATCAGTAGTTCAATGGATTTTCCTAGACTTACTGTCGTGCATAAGTCTAACTTTAAAGGATTAATTTAATGATCAATTTCTTTTATTTCCAGCGTAAATCCATGTCTATTAACGTTATATGGTGTCTATGTATGGGTCTGAATAGAGCAGGATTTTTGTAAGGCACTATACTAGTAAGAAATACGATAATGTGAAAAAAATACAATTGTCGTGGACCAGAGAAGGAAAAGTAAAAATCCTAACCTATTATGTCTGAAGGCGTAAGGTAGAATAATTGTTAATCTTTTCCTTCGAACACTGAAAATATTTTTAGCTTTGTAAACACGCTTTGACTATGAACAGTCGACACATTCTTCCTTTCTTTTATCAACTAGCCACGAGATGTTTCTACTGATATGGATTGGCATGGTAAGAAATGAGATTAATAAATCTTCTCCAGTGACGATTCAACCGAAATGGAAGGATTTTATTATTTTACAAACAATAAGTGGACTCAGAAATAACAATGTCCAAGGGTTTGAAACCTAAAAGAAAACTCATGGAAACTCCTAAATCTAAGCGGCTAGGACCAAAGAATGTCGAAGAAGTAACCAAGAGAAACTTCCTATGTGGAAAAGAATAACTCTCTTTCTTAGAACTGACGGGAGTTAACTCAGAAGGAGAGTAGGATCAAGGTTGAAATTTTATTACTAAGTGCAACAACAAATTTTTCTATTGCAAGGTTCAAGAAGGATGTACATCGTTCTTTCGGCCTCCACAGATCACATTGTCGACGATCGGACTTGGTTAGAAGGAATAAGACAACTAACCTATTTGGGGTTGAAATTGCAACAAGTACCTTATTTCTTACAATCAATGAGTTATCTTTAAAGTTTTGAACCAGCGCCCTCCGCACTCATCAATGGTTATTAACAAAATTTAAATGAGTAACTCTGGAGTCAAGTTTTAACAGAGACATGCAAAAATTTCCAAAATTTAATGTCAACCGAGAATTTAAGGGAAGTAGGGTTCTACCAATTAAGATTTTATTTCAATATCATACTCAAGAAAATAATCTTTTTTCAGAGCCGATAAAACATCCTTATAAAAATCAACTAAATTTTTTCTTTACATCAACATAAATTCAAGATTCCATGAACACAAAATTTCTACGCATATGTTTTATATAAAAAGACAAAAACTATAAGTTTATAATTAATATTCTCCTTCCACTATTTCTTGTATATATACAAATAAAAAAACTCTTTCAATAAACAGTTTTTCACTTAAATATCGTGACCGAGGAATTTTTTTTTGTTGTCAATGACCTTTAATGTGCATAAATCCTCTCTCTTTCCTTACTAATGCACAAACTTCATCGATTCCTCCCAACCTGCACTAGGGGTACTCTTCTTCCCCTTATCCCCCGAGCCTCAAAGGAGCCACATGATAAATTGTGAAGAAAAGAGAAATGCAGAGAGAAAAGAATAGAATAGTATATTGAAATGTATGAAGAAGTACTGAACCAAGTTACAATGCAAGATGGTTGAGCTAAATACGCTCAATCAAGACAAAAATAGAAAGTATAGCTGGCCAGGACAACTGGCAGTGTAGTGTCAGATTGTTGAGGTTACATTATATTTAACACTCCCTCTTAAACTCAACAGTTACAAACATCAGCACTAATTATGCCTAAGTATTGTCTCTAAAAATAAAAAACTGACTTTCCTAGTGGCTTTGTAAAGATATCAGCAATGTGATCTCGAGAACCACAGAATTGTAGTGCAATATCCCCATTATTGACTAGCTCGTGTATGAAATGAAAACGAGTGTCAATGTGTTTGTTTTTCTTATGAAACACATGATTTTTGAATTTGTTTTTCTTGTGAAACACATGATTTTTGGATAAAGCAATTGTTGATGTATTGTCACAGAAAATAGGAGTTGGATCATTTTCTGTATGTGACATATCTTTCAATATTCTTCTCAGCCACACATCTTGACAGGAAGTTGAGGTAGCAACGACATACTCTGCCTCTGCAAAAGATATTGAAACAATTGGCTGCTTCTTCGATGCCCATGAGATTAGGTTCGTGCCCAGTTGAAAAACATGTCCAGATGTGTTTTTCCTGTCATCTAGGTTGCCTGCAAAATCACTGTGTATGTAACTAGAAAGTTGATTACTATCAGATTTAGTGTACCATAATCCAAAATTGAGAGTTCTTGCAACATATCTCAAAATTTGTTTTGCCATTTTCCAATGAGAATCTTTGGGTGATTCCATGAATCTGGAAACAAGGTTGGCTGCATACATAATGTCTAACCTAGTTGTTGTAAGATACAACAAACTGCATACTAAACTTTTGTACAGGGTAGAGTCCACTGTAGGACCTTCATCATTCTTGCTCAATTTTGTGCCTAGTGGTATGGGGGTTTCTGCTGGATTGCATCCTTCCATGCGAAATCTT
>JZKD02S1781900.1:38590-49232 GCA_000966675.3 Picea glauca | reverse complement strand
TTTCATTCAGGGTTGATGCACTCTGTGCATATGGTTGACTTAGATTTGCAGTTCTGAGGGTAAGGGGAAACATCCTATTTGAAGTCATATGGATTTCAGAAATCAATTTTCTGCTGGTGTATTTGTCATATATCTTGCAAGATGCTCCCTCAAAAAGTACCTTATAGCCATGTTCAATGAGCTGTCCTACACTTAGCAAATTATGTTTCAGATCTGGAACATGATAGACATTATTTATGTCTTTCTTTACATTCTGTTTGGTAAGAATAGGAACAGTTCCTTTTCCTTGAACTTTGACTAAATAATCATTTCCTAGTGTAATATTAGATGAGATTGAAGAAACAATGCATGAAAGTAATTTTGTGTTACCTGTTACGTGATTGTTGCATCCACTGTCCAACAACCAGAGATCTTTAGGATGTCGTTTAGTCTTGTGGCATGAGAGAAACATACCTCTTGAGGTGTCTCCCGTTTGATTTGACACATGTGCTCTGCCTGAGAGCTAATCTACTTGCTTCTTCCTGCATTCATTGTATGCTTGATTTGTCATTTGATCTTCTCTCTCTGCCTCTTTGAGGCTGGAAATTCTGATTTTGATTTTGTTGTTGTTGTCTCTAACCTTGGAAATTTTGATTTGGATACTGTTGTCTGTTACCTCCACTAGAGTGAGAGTTATTCTGATTGCTCCCTCTTCCTCTATGACCTCTGCTTATTCCTCTGCCTCTCCCTCTGCTGAAGGAGAATTGAGTTTTGAAAGCATTGGAGATTGACTCATCTGTGAGATGCAGTCTAGTCTCATGTGTCAGCAGAGAACCAATTAGTTCATCTGTTGAAAATCTTGACAGATCCTTGGATTCAAGCATTGTTGTTACAACCATTTCAAATTTCTTGGGTAAACTTCTGAGAATTTTCTCAACAATGCATTGATCAGTGATGGCTTCGCCAGTCAATCTGATTTGGTTCACGATGCCCATGACTCTGGTCATGAACTGATCCACATTTTCGGACTCTGTCATCCTTAGAGTCTTGAACCGCATTATCAAAGTCTATAGTTTAATTGTTTTGACCCTATCATTTCCTTGGTAGGAAGATTGAATAATATCCCAGGCTTGTTTAGAAGTACCAGCGCCTGTGATTTTTGAGAAAATCAAATCATCCACAGAATTTTGAATCCATAATTTCGCTTTGTTTTCTTTGTTCCTTAGTGTTGCCTAAGAAATTCTCTATGCATTTGTCATGGCAGAAAGGGCTGCGGGATCTGGTTCCACATATCCAAGATCCACTAGTTCCCAACACTCTTGTGCTTGCAAGAATGACCTCGTTCGAAGAGACTAAAACTCGTAATTCTTTCCCAGAAGAATCGGACCCTGAGTTGGTCCTATATTGCTAGACGACGCCATAAAAAAAAAAATTGCAGAAAAAATAGATGGAAATTTCGTATTTACCTCCGATCGCCGAAACGTCGATTTGTCGATGGTCGAAGGGAGCTTATCGGCCTTGAATTTTCCTTTGTCACGGTGTAATGTGACCATGCGCCTTGTTGTTAAAGTGCTACGGGATTTTCCGATTTTTTGCCTTTCAATTTGCCGAAATGCGAAAGTTTCCTTTGGATAATTTTAACGATCCAGATCTTTCTATGATTTGATGGTCCAGATCTTATCGGGATATCGCAAATCGGTACTCCATGAACCCTGATGACGAGCTCTTCTTACTCCTCAATTCCCCAATCTTCGATTTACCGATGGCGCTTTCTTTTCAGGAAATTTCCTGATTCCTTTGATCTCCGCCACGCGTCCTCCTATATTGGACGGTCATGATTTCTCCTCATGATTTCACGATTTTTTTTGTTCCAGACTTGTCGTCTCCAAGATCCGCGATTTGTCGAATCTTGTAATGCCAATGAACTCTGCTTTTGGGAAATTTTCCGAAAGCCTCGATCTCTGCCACGCGTCCTCAACAGATGGACGGATTAAGGCTGCTTCAGGGTTTTCACCGTGGATATTCCCGATCCCTTGAGATGACATCAGCTGGGCCCCAAAATGGAACTTTCCTCCTATCGGGATTTTGGACTTCGCAGTTCCGAAATGCTTGTGCTTCTTGTCCTCAGGATTCACGAAACGCCGAATCCCGATGTGTCGATTGACTCACCTGATCTTTCCCATGTGTCTCTTCTAAATGGATGGCTCCGATCGTTTACGGGGTTTTCACCATAAATAAACCCGATCTTTTGTCCTTAGGATTCGTGATTTACTGAATCGCGATGTGCCGATGCACTCTCCTCTTTCGGGACTTTTTCTGAGCCCTCAAATTTATGCCGCGTGTCCCCTCAAGATGGATGGTCTGCGTCGTTTCATGATTTCACGACTTGCGACTCCAAATTTCTCTGACAACTTAAAACCACGATTGCCGAAACGCAGATGGTTTCTTCGATTTACGCCACGTGTTCGAACAAATGGACGGCTAAAATCTTATCGCTATATCAGGAATCGTGATTTCGCGAGTTTAGAACTCTTGTTGCGACGGTCTTTCAAAATTGTGAACTCCGATATGTCGATTTGATGAAACTTGGATCTGCTACCTCCTGTTCTCTGAGATGGACGACTCACAATTCCTCTCGGTATTTCACGATACGTGATGTCGCGATTTCGCGTATCGGAGTTTTTGGAGTGCAATCACTTTTGCGCGTCCAACTCCTGATTACCGATTTTTCAATGGAATAGGATCTCGCCACGTGTCTCTTGATGGACAGTCCAGATGATTTCGAGATTTCACTACTTCACAAGTCGAAATCTCTCCTGTGCACTCCAGAGGACTAAACCACGTGCACTTTCTCGCTAATCCAACGGCTGTCGGGCCTTTGTGCAAGATCTAATGGCTGAAATTCTTTCACCTTTTCCGCACTTTCTTCATCCCTTCTGAACTTGTTTCCCTCTTTGGATCCATTCGCAAGACGAATCTTACGGCCTCAATGGCTGTTCTTTGCTCAGTAGATGTGATCTTTGCTGAATTTGAAAGAAATTTCTCCTGCGGAAGAAAAAATTTGTGAATCTTTCAAAGATTTGAAAGAATTTCACGAGTTCTTTGTTCTCTGCCACAATCTTTGACAGATTTGTGCGATTTCTTGAAATCTTTAAACGATTCTATCTTCTGCAGGAATCTTTAACGATTTTGAATGAATTCTTCAAGTTCTTTAAATGTTCTTCCATTCTGCAGCTCTTCTTCGTCAATCTTTGATGATTCTTGAAAAATGTGCAAGAATCTTTAAAGTTTTTTCTTCTGCACTCTCTTCTCCCTTCTCGTGTTTCTGCTCCTTGAAACTTTCGAGCGTAGTATGCTCTACAACCTCATGTGAGATTCTTATGCTATTCTTTGAGCATATGATGGACTGCTTCCTCGTGGAAGTTTCCTGCGAGGATCTTTCAAGAGTATGATGGACGACTCTCCAAACCTTGTGAAAGAGTCTATGCCATGTTCTCTCAAGATCCGTGAAGCTCTGTGCTGTGAGGATCGTGTTGCTCTCCGGACTGTGTGAAGAGGCTTACTAGTGAAGCTCTGATACCATGAAAAATTGTGAAGCAAAGAGAAATGCAGAGAGAAAAGAATAGAATAGTATATTGAAATGTATGAAGAAGTATTGAACCAAGTTACAATGCAATATGGTTGAGCTAAATAGTCTCAAGCAAGACAAAAATAGAAAGTACAGCTGGCCAGGACAGCTGGCAGTGTACTGTCAGATTGTTGAGGTTACATTATATTTAACACCACACACATGAAACCCGAAAACAATAGCTTCCAATATTTCCTCACAAGGAAGAACTTCCACTCTTTCTCAAGCTTGCAATCCCAACTCTCACAAGTAAAACACAGTCCCACCAAATTTTGGCAGCATAAAAGTACTAAGAGAAGTGAGGTCTATTTCCCTTCTACACCATTTGTTTTATAGAAATTTTCCACCGAGACATGTCCTCATGCACAAATAATTATCTTTTTAAATTAAATTAATTATGATTATTAACCCACAAACTTGTCACACTCTCCCCAAGTTGCACAAGTAATTACCATTTTTATTTATTTAAAAAGCCAATTTCCCTCACATTCCCCAATGTGTTCCTATTTTCACTCTTAGTTGTCCCTTAGTTCCCAAATTTCTCATTTAATGACTATCTCCTAACTAGATCTTAGTTAGAGTTTGATTAGGAGTCTTATTCTAGTTAGACTTAGTGGTAGTTTGACTCAATATACTATTCTATGTGTACACATATTCTCTCAGTTTATTAATTCTTTCTATTTTAAAATTCCATTTCATTAATTTCATGCACACATGTCAACCTTTAGATTTTTTATTCACCTTTTTCCTAGAGTTTAATTTTATGTCAATTACTTTAATTTATTTAATATTTTTAATTAGTTATTTAATTAAACATAGACTTAGACTTAGTCTTAGACTCTTGTTAGGTTTCTAGGTTTATAATTTATTGATTAAAAAATTATTTTATTATAACAAGGTCTAAACATTTTAATGTTTTCTAGGCCACCTAGATTTATTAACTAATGTCTTACTTATGCGACATGCCCTTCAAGACACACCTCCGTTATCTAAGGGTTTCACTCACCTTTGACAAGTTTCAGAAGTTTTTCCAATCCTTGGAGTCAACATTCCATTCGGTTGACCTTGTGGGAGACTAAGGGTTGTATAAGGAATAAATACTTTGGATTATTGCACGCCCATTAGAATTCATCATGATAGACTATCTTAGTCCTCCCTCATGACATTTTGATCCTCTCAGAATATGGTAATCATTAACCATGCATTTAGGTCACAACGAGAGTGATAGTAGGTTGTGATAGGGACACTATCACTCATCTCCCTCAATGTTTGGTTCATGTGCATGGTCCCTTTACTCCTTATGTGAGTCGGATTAGAAATCATCATCAATCTTGCATCCACTGACAAAAATAATGTCAATAATCCATATACATAAATCATATTGTAACAACCCCATCGTTACGACAACATGCAATGCATAACAAGTGATTTTTTTTTTTAATGTAGGAAGTAACAATGAAAATAGTCAATCAACACAAGTCGACGATGAACACATGGATGCAATTCAAGAAACAAACAACTTAATGACCCAACATACTAGCACATCATGGAGTTGGATGTAACATACAAAAATGAAATTGAAAAAATAAAAACAACTACCCGCTCATCCTACCCTGCATGGCTAGGACCTCCAGGACACATAAGCAATGCTCAAGGCCATGTTCCCATCGATTTTGACCTTTTAAAGTCTCAATGTTGGAAAATTTTCTAAGGAACAAGGAGGTTTCTACATCCCTCCCGACACAGCAAGTCCAGACGGCTAAGCTAAAAGACAAAAAAAATATTATTCATGAGAAATGAGCATAAATACAACACATACACTGTGAACATTCATGATGAGAGAAAACAAATCACAATCATGCATTACAAAAAAAAATACAATATATTGATTTCAATAATTGACATCAATGCCATCAGGAGGTACATGCCCCAAGGCTCCTTTGTTATACACACTCATTGATCATTGCACGCCATGATCCAGTCATAAAGAATCATGTTTCCATAATGCGACAAGAGTGATAACGACTAGGGAACAACAAAACAGATCTAGAACTTCATCCCAAGAAAAATCCAACCTCAACCAAAATTAAGAGCATATAAAAACACTTACCTACCTTCTTTTAAAAATACTAAGTCTTAAAATAAAGCAATGCCTTTCTGAAATATCACAAGCTTAACTTAAATACCACAATGATTTTCTTAAAATAAAATACATTAGTACCTTTCTTTAAAATATAAAATAAACAATGTTTTCCTTAATTCATAACAATTCCTAAATTATTTAGTGACAACTATAAAATCACTATAAAAATTTATCAAGGGAAACTACAATCTCCACTACCTTTATTGACGCAGTTATAATCCACCTGGCACTATTAAAACAATATAATTGAATCCACTTGGTGTTGTTAAAACAATATAAATTTCCCTCCATTACTGGCCTTGTTCTAAAACAGATCAAAAAAAAATAAAACATAATGCCCATGTATGCATTGTTCTAGAACCGTCAATCCAACATTAAGATTTACACTGCCCTATAAAAAAAATATACATATATATAAAAATTAATATAGCAAAAAGAACCATATTGCCTTTCACATGTTCCTATAATTAAGGCATTGTTTAAAACATGAATAACTATCCAAGGAAGTTCTACACATGTTTCCCATCCACCTGTCTCAAGTTATTGCGATGTCTAACGATAAAAATGAGAAGAAATTAAATTCATGCAACATTTCACCTGTTCTTGAAATCAAGCGTTGTTCTAGAAAATTTAAAAAAACTAGTAAAGGAAAATGCGAGCACATTTCCTTCCACTTGATTTGCTAAATTGATGTGTTTTCGAACTATTACCAACTAAATAATTAGAAAACTACGAAGGAGATATGTGACAATGAAGGCACAAAGAACTCAGAGCCTAAGATTAACATAGACCTACTGAAGGTAAAAATTTTAAAGCCAATCTTTAATGCACTTAATACAGGAAAAACACAGAGCTCCCAACTAGAATTGAACAAGGATAAGGAGTGTGCTTAAAAGCCATTGTCGGCTATAATCCTGGGCAAATTTTTACGCCAACAACATTGAGTCAAGGGTTTTTCCAATGCAGGGGATAACCCAAGGACCACACAGAGAATAAGGGAAAATCACATAGAATAAGACCAACATAAAATTCATTGTTTTGTTTAGGAAAACATTGAGCATATATGTAAATGTTTTGGTAGGCACAAAGAGAGGGGATAGTGCCCTGGGTCTCCAAACGAAGATAAAAAGGACAATGTGAATCCCAAAGATTTCTGCATTAAGTGGAGGACAGAGGATGTGATTTGCTTGGGTGAATTTTAAAGGACAACTGAGCATAAAAAACACAGAGGTACTGTATTAACCATGTGGTGGGAAGAATACGATTTTTGGGCAAAACTAGATGGCAACAAAGGAAGGAAAATGCAAAATCTACTTATTAACCTTGTTGTGGGAATATTACGATTTCTGGGCGAATTTAGAACACAACAGAGGAAGGAAAACACAAAAATAAGTAGTCTAAAATCGTGTGGATGTCCTCCCCCCAAAAAAGTAGGGAAAAACAACAGCAAAAAAAAATGTAGAGATATCATTTACATTCAGAGTTTGGGTTCACCATTGGAAATAAAATCAATAAGTACAGTGAGCTTAAGGTTCAGATAACTATGGAATCTTTGACCATAAAACGTTAGGCTCTTCAAGACAAATTCGTTGGCAAAATATGAAATCTCTGGATAGTAATATGCTAATCTCTTAAGATAATCACTGAAAAAGGGGAAAACTCTAACGCTCTCAAGGAAGTCCAGCTAGAAATGAACAAAATATTCAGAGGTGGGATAGGAAAAGAAAGAAGGATGAATAAAACTTTCCAAGCATAGCTCAACCGGAAGGGACAAAAATCTAAGCGTTGGCCTACAAATGGTAGATAGAAAAGAAAAGAGGTGAAAATGATTCTTTAAGGGTTTTTGGGATTTAGAGGAGAAATTTTCAATCTAACACGCTTCTTCTATATTACACCCATCTTGGGATTTGCAGAAATAAAACATAAAATAACACCAAGTTCACCGATACTTCGAAAAGATTAAACACATAATACAACATAAATTTAACACCGATGTTTGTAAATTTTCCATGAGATTAAACGTAGAATAAAACATAAAATTTAAAACGAGAGAAGTACCTTAACTGAAGGCACATAAACAAAATTTAACTACCTTTAAACCAAATTACACATGCATATATTTGCGAGGACAAAAAATTAACTAAATTTTTAACACAATGGCACATGAGAGCTTTCGAAGCTAGAGAGATGCATATACAAGTAATTTAACTACTATTCAATACAAATATACACATGTGTACCATATCCCAATGCAAATTCTCCAAAGTCGTTGTCCTGCATGCACTTCATCTAGCTCCCTCTTTCCAACCAATGTGACCTCACCAGTACCTCACACCCAACACTAGGGGTACTCTTCTTCCCCATGAGCCCCCTGATACACAAAGATCCCACACACACAATACCATAGAATGATAGCTCCCAGCTCGCCTTGCAAGGTCGAGATACCAATCATTATCCGAGATGGGTATCCCAACTCCCACAAGAGAAAATCAATCAAGATACAATTTGGCAACATAACATTACACAAGCCAGATGTGATCCATACTCCTCCTCCATCCTTTTTATAGAGATTCTTAGTCATTATTTTACCAAGCCCTCATTAGATTCCTTATTTATTTATTTAATTAGGAAAAACCTCCCTCATAAACATGTCGCCCGACTCCCTTGTTGCACTAGAAAATCAATTTATTAATTAATGAAATTTTTCTATTTCCCTCACCCACCTAAAACCATTCCTAAAAACACTCCTTGGTGTCCCATTATTCCCTTACAATTTTTAAATGACTTACGCCTTACTTAATTCCTAGATGAGTTCATAAATAAAAAGTTCCAAAGGCTAGATTCCTTACTAAGTTAGACTTTCCCCTTTTTCCTTAAGTTTCCCCTTTTCTTTAAGTTTCCATTTTTCTTTAAGTTTCCCACTTTTTCTTTTTAACTAAATATCATATTTATTAAGTGTAGAAAAACAACCATTTACCCTTTTAATAAATTTAATCCTCCATTATAATTTTTACTTTAATAATTAAAGTTTGAATTTCTTTACCCCTGTCTTGTTATATGCCTAATTATTATTTTTTGTTCATAGGTTCTACTTAGACCTAGGTTTTAAATTCACTAGGCTTGGCGATAGTTCTTAAGGGAAATTTTGTTGTTAAACTTACTCATCACATCATTCATTTTAAGGTTGATCAGGTCCTAAGGAGGCATAGTTTTCTAGGAACTAGGTTTACTAACTTACCAGTTAAAATCATGGTGTTTCGTTAAGGATGCACTACGTGCTCCAAGGGTGCCACTCACCTATTTCTTTTTTATTTGTGCAACGTGTCCTTCAAGACACACTACATGCTCTGAGGGTGCCACTTGTCTCTTGACTGAATTTGCTAGACGTCAAACCCCTAGAGTCAATACTCCATCAGGTGATCTTGTGGGAGACTAAGGGCCTCTAAGGAATAAGAACTCTTCCTTATTGCATGCCCCTTAGAATCATCATGAGAATTTGTCACAGTCTTCCCTCATGGAATCATGGGTCTTCCCGAACTAGGTAATCGTTAACCTATAGTCCAGGCCACAACGAGAGTGCTAGTAGGTTGTGGAAAGGCTGCTTCCACACCTCTCCCTTAATGTTAAGCCCTAATATTGGCTCATTACCCCTTAATTGGGGCATATTACATTAGTAATGTTATTTTATTTATGTCAGCTTTATTCCATTGGTTGTAACTGTACCTCCTAGTCTCCTATATATACCAAGGAGACATTTTCATTTGGAATCATCTTGTACTTGAACATTTATGTGGGGTAAAAGGAGGTTTCCTCCTCGAAGAGGCTTATTATCTGATATTGTCTCTTTTTCAAGGTTTTGAGTACTTATTCTGAGGTTTTTCTATGCTATATTGATATTTGGTTCTTAACATAAGGTATCAGAGCTCAAGGTCTTGGGGTTTCGTTGCTACATCTGAGACACCTTGGAATTTTAGCTATAAATTTTTTATAAAACATTTTAGAAGGAACAACTTGGAGAATATTTAGTAGACATATCAAGGTACGTTGGGTTAAAATTTCATCTCTTGAGGCCTTATACTTTCGGAAATACAACCTGTACAAGATAGGGTTCTGGAATCATCCTTAACCGAGTCATTCCAGAATTTTCGCTATAAAACATTTTCTGTAACATTTCGGACCCTGAACTCCGGAGGATATTCACAGAAATTAGTAAGGTATCTGTGGTGAAATAATCACCTTTTGGGTCATCTTAAATTTTTAGATACACCCTGTGGAAGATAGGGTATCTGACTAGTCCTATTGACTAGTCTCAAGTAGGTGTTCTAGGTAAAACAATCATAACCTCTTCCTAGAGTATCGAAATTGAGTGGGACTGGTTTCATTGGATAGTGGACATTATTTAGTATATATGGTATGAGTTTCATAATTTATATCAATTATTTTGTGTGGGGCACACTATATAAGTGAGATCTCTTGGACAGGAAAAAAATAGCAAGTTCTAGATAAGTTACCATAAATTCCACTTGGCACATCCAATTTTGATCAGACCTATGGCATTGTAGAGAATGCATATCAGAGAAATACATAAAATAAAGTTACATATCTAGAAGGGATGAAAATTGGGAGATACAACAGAATAAATATTGTCTAGCAGAACCACCTCAAAATGAAGGTTCAAAAGTGATAATTGGCCAACATGCCACCCAAAAAAGGAACTTCTACACCAAATAAGCCTCCAGACAATCCTACTTGGACTCTTAATGAAGGTGAAGAAATTCCTAGGGACATAAATGATTTACAAAAGAAGATAGTAACAAAAGATGAACTACAAGAGATGGAAGCTAAGTTGGAGGCAAAGATGGATGGTTTAAAAGAGGAGATCATGGAAGTAT
>JZKD02S1781900.1:0-20648 GCA_000966675.3 Picea glauca | reverse complement strand
GTTTTATGCTCCGTGAAGTCGCGAGTCGCGATTTCCCGAAGTAACGGGAGTCGTCGATCTACGGAGGGACACGCGGCATCAGATCCCGGATATCGGTATTCGGCGTTTCGGGGTTCTCGACACCAAGGGAACTTCGCATTACGGATTCGCGACCCGCAAAATCCCGAAGGTGACGTGGTATCGTGGGCCCCGAGAGTAGTGGAAGACAGGTGGCGTGCAGTCGGAGTTTCGGGGTTCGGGGTTTGGTTGTGCATGTGAATTACGTTTGCGTGAACCGCGAACTCCCGAGTCGCGATATCCCGATTTCCGAAGAAGGGGAAGATCTCCGAAGGAGCCTACTGTGGGTAGGGAACTCCCGAGGGAGTTGGAAGAGCTTAGACTCTTCGGGCTCGTGAGAAGGAAAAGGTCCTGGTGGAGCAGCTGGCTCGGTGAGGGGCGAGTTTGCGCCAACAACACACACAATTCAGGAAAAGGCAACTTAACGACCCAACATACTAGCACATCATGCAACTGGATGTAACATACAAATATCAAATAGACAAAATAAAAATGACTACCCTCCCATCCTACCCTGCATGGTTAGGATCTCCAAGACACATAAGAAATGCTCAATCCCAGGTTCCCATCGATTTTGACCATTTAATGTCTCAAGGCTGGTGGCTATTTTCAGGAATAACGAGGTGTCTACATCCTACCCAACACAACAAGTTTAGACGACTAAACTAAAAGACAACAACAATATTATTTAGGCACAATCAACATAAATACAACACATGCACTGTGAACATTCATGATAGGCCAGAAAAAATCACAATCATGCATTACAACACAAAATACAATATATTGATTTCAATAATCAACATCAATGCCATCGGGAAGCACATGCCCCAAGGCCCGATTGTTATAGACACTCATTGATCATTGCGCACCATGATCCAGTCATAAGGAATCATGACACCACAATGTGACAACAAATATAGTGACTAGGGCGCAACATAACATATCTAGAACTTCATCTGAAGAAAAATCCAACGTCAATCAAAGTTAAGAGCATATAAAAACACTTACCTACCTTGTTTTAAAAATACTAAGGCTAATCCATGCTTACTTAAAATATCCCAATGCTTAACTTAAAATAAAGCAATGCCTTTCTGAAATATCACAAACTTCACTTAAATACCACAATGCTTTTATTAAAATAAAATATGTTAGTGAATATAAACAATGATTCCATTAATTTATAACAATGCCTAACTTGCTTAGTGACAGTTATAAAAACACTAGAAAATTTCATTAATGGAAACTACAATCTCCACTGCCTTTATCAGTGCAGTTATAATCCACATGGTGTTGTTAAAACACTATAATTAAATCCACCTCGCGTTGTTAAAAAAATACAGTTTTCCTGCCATTATGGTGATGTTCTAAAACTGATTAAAAAAAAAAAAAACATACTACCAATGTATGCGTTGTTCTAGAACATTCAATCCAATAAGATTTACATTGCCATATAAAAAAAACATACATATATATAAAAACTAATACAGCAAAAAGAATCATACTTCCTTTCACCTGTTCCTATAATTAAGGCGTTGTTTAAAACATGAATAACTATCCAAGGCAGTTCTTTGCATGTTTCCTATCCACTTGTCTCAAGTTATTGCTCTATCTAACGATAAAAATGAGAAGAAGTTAAATTCATACAACATTTAAGCTTAAATTCATACAACATTTCACATGTTCTTGAACTCAAGAAATGTTCTAGAAAATTAAAAAATATATTAAAGGCAAATGCGAGCACATTGCCTTCCACTTGATTTGCTAAATTGATGCATTGTCAAACTATTACCAACTAAATAATTACAAAACTACAAAGGAGATATGCGACAATGAAGGCATAAAGAAATCAGACCCTAAGATTAACACATACCTGCTGAAGGTAAGAAATTTAAATCCAATCTTTAATGCACTTAATATAGGAAACACGCAGAGGTTCAAACTAGAATTGGACGCAGATAAGGAGCGTTCTTAAAAGATATTGTCGGCTAGACACCTGGGTGAATTTGTGCACCAACAACGTCGATTTAAGGGTTATTCCAATGCAGGAGATAATCCAATGACCATGTAGAGAATAAGGGAAAATCACATAGAATAAGACCAACATAAAATTCGTTGTTTTGTTTAGGCAATTTTTGAGCGTATATGTAAACGTTTTGCTAGAAACAGAAAGAGGGGACAATTCCCTAGGTCTCCAAATGCAGAGAAAATGACCTCTGTAAATTGAAGAGATTTCTGCATTAAATGGAGGAGGGAGGATGTGATTCGCTTGGGTGAATTTTAAAGGACAAGAGAGCATAAAAAACGAAGAGGTACTGTATTAATCATGCGGTGGGAAGAATATAATTTATGGGTGAAATTAGATGGAAAAAGAGAAAGGAAAACGTAGAAGTTACTTATTAACCTTGTTTGGGAAGATTACGATTTCTGGACGAATTTAGAAGACATCACAACAAGGAAAACACAGAAATAAGTAGTCTAAAACGTGTGGATGTCCTCCCCCCAAAAACGCAGGGAAAAACAACACCCCCAAAAAATGTAGATATAGCATTTACATTCAGAGTTTGGGTTCACCATTGGAAATCAAATCAATAAGTATAGTGAGCATAAGGTTGGGATAACTATGGAATATTTGAGCATAAAACGTTGGGCTCTTCAAGACAAATTCACTGGAAAAATATGAAATCTCTGGATAGTGATATGTTGAGCTCTTAATACAATCGCTAAAAAATGGGAAGCTCTAACGCTCTCAAGGCAGTCCAGCTAGAAAAAAACAACGTATTCAGAGGTGGGATAGGAAAAGAAAGAAGGCTGACAAAAACTTTCCAAGCATAGCTCAACCGGAAGGGACAACAATCTAAGCATAGGCCTACAAATGGTAGATAAAAAAACAAATAGGTGCAAAGGATTCTTTAAGGATTTTTGGGATTTATAGGAGAAATTTTCATTCTAACACACTTATTCTATATTACACCCATCTTGTGATTTTCATAAATAAAACATAAAATATCCACCAAGTTCACAGATACTTTGACAAGATTAAACGCAAAATACAACAGAAATTTAACACCGACGTTCGCAAATTTTCAGCGAGATTAAATGCAGAATAAAACATAAAATTTAACACAATATAAGTAGCTTAACCGAAGGTGAAAAAACAAAATTTAACTAACTTTCAACCAAATTACACATGCATATATTCGGGAGGACATAAAATTAACTAAAGTTTTAACACAATGACACATGTGACCTTACTGGTACCGATGTGACCTTACTGGTACCTCCCAACCAATGCTAGGGGTACTTTTTTTTCCCCTGAGCCCCCCGAGCCACAAAGGAGCCACACACACAATAACAGAGAATGATAGCTCCCATCTCACCTCGCAAGATTGATTTACCACTCATTTCCCGAGATGGGTATCCCAAATCCCACAATAGAAACTTAGTCAAGATAAAATTTGGCAGCGTAACGTTATGCAAGCGAGATGTGATCCATACTCCTCCCCCGCCATCCTTTTTATGTATTTTCTTAGTCATTATTTTCTCAAACCCTCATTAGATTCATTTTTCATTTATTTAATTAGGAAAAGCCTCCCCTGTACACATGTCGCCCAATCCCTTAGTTGCACAAAAAAATTAATTAATTAATTAATTAAATTTCCATATTTCCCTCACCCACCTAAAAGCATTCCTAAAAACACTCCTCAGTGTCCCATTATTTCCTTACAATTCTTAAATTACTTACTCCTTACTTAATTCCTAGTTGAGTTCATAAATAGAAAGTTTCAAAGGCTAGATTCCTTAATAAGTTAGACATTCCCCTTTTTCCTTAAGTTTCCCTTTTTCTTTAAGTTTCCCACTTTTTCTTTATAACTAAAAATCAGATTTAACAAGTGTAGAAAAACAACCATTTACCCTTTTAATAAATTTAATCCTCCATTATAATTTTTACTTTAATAATTAAAGTTTCAATTTCTTTACCCCCTTCTTGTTATATGTCTAATTATTATTTTTTGTTCAGAGGTTCTACTTAGACCTAGGTTTTAAATTCACTAGGCTTGGCAACAATTCTTAAGGGAAAATTTGTTGTTAAACTTACTCATCACATCATTCATTTTAAGGCCGACCAAGTCCTAAGGAGACATAGTTTTCTAGGCACTGGGTTTATTAACTTACAAGTTAAAATTGCAACATGCCCTTTAGGACACACTATGTGCTCCAAGGGTGTCACTTGCCTCTTTCCATTTTATTTGTGTGACGTTCCCTTAAAGACGTACTATGTGGTCCAAGGGTGCCACTCGCCTCTTGACTGAATTTGGTAAACATCAAACCCCTGGAGTCAATACTCCATCAGGTGATCTTGTGGGAGACTAAGGGCCTCTAAGGAATAAGGACTTTGCCTTATTTTGAGCCCCTTAGAATCATCATGAGAGAGTATCATAGTCTTCTCTCATGACATCGTGGGTCTTCCCGAACTAGGTAATTGTTAACCTACAGTTCGATCCATGACTGGAGTGCTAGTAGGTTGTGGTAGGGCTGGTGCCACACCTATCCCTCAATGTCTCTGGTTGTCATGCATGACCCCTTTCCTCCAAATGTGAGTCTGGTCGGCAAGCTATTGTCAACCCGCATGCATCAACGAATCATGTCAACAATAACAATCAACATCATAATATCTAATCATATGTACATATGTCACATCAACAACATTCAAACCCTAACATTCCACTCCCTGACTTGATCCAGAGTCCAAGGAGTTTCATCGATGCCTCGACATCCTCAACGTCCAAATTCCTACACACTCAGGAGAACCCAATCAATAGCACATGTCAATGTAAATAAAAAAAAAATAGCATATCATCAAATCCACAATATCTCATTATCATCATCAAAACAACCAATCGTATAAAGAACCAGATCACTTGCATGCAAGTGTCCTTAAAGAATAAGTCTGCTCAGTGCGCGCAAGAGAGGGATGTTACACATAATGTAATCAATAATATATCACATATGTGTAAAATGTAATATTCAAATAAAAACAATCCACTCTCTGACTCAATCTGGATTCCAAGGAAGTCCATTGATGAAAATGAACATCCATAACATGTGATATGTCCTGCACACTTAGGAGAAGTCGTCAATAATATATGTCAATACATATACATCTCAATAAAAATAAGTCACAATACATCATCATCATCATCATCATCATCATCATCATCATATATAACTCATAATCGAAATGAAATCATAATGTGCCATAACTGGATCACTTGCATGCAAGTGTCCTCAAAGAATATGTCAATATAAGTATGATCAGTATAACAGGATGTTACATACACCCGTTCTTGTATTAAACTTTGTCTCAAAGTTTGTACAGTCTATAAATGCAAGTAAATAAATGTATCTGACCTAGATCGACATGTCTAATCTATCAAATAAGTAAGGAAATTGTTGACACATCTTTGATGCGTCCTCCCACGTAGAATAACGTTGTCTATAATGATCTCGCTCGCCCTTGACCTGATCGATTGTTCAACATCGTATATGCCAAATACGATGGTCCAGTATGTGGATTGACTTTACCATTAGATCATCTCATCTGACACCTACAACAAACTCATGTCAATCACATATGACATATCTGAAATATAATGTCGCAAAACAGATACATGAAATATGTCATGCATATGCCTCAAAGAATCAGGCAAGGCTAGTTAATAAGCCATGGGTCCTTTTTTCTTCACAACTTCGAAAGGTCCCACAATCCTAGGAGAGAGTTTAGCACCCTTTCCAAGCATATTCGTTTTGGGAAGGAGTTCGCATTACAAGAGATAAGAAAGTCACAAATGTCTTGATTCTTGGAGACTCTATGATGATGGTTTGGGGGGTTATTAAAAGGGACATGAAAGATAAAACATCTTTCAATTGCATCATATCTCACATACTTTCTCTAGTGGTGGAATTTGACAAAATTAGAATTTTCCACATCAAAAGGGAGTTTCACTCCCAAGTTGACTATTGGGCCAAGCTTGGTGTGCATATGGATGAATCTTTGATTTCCACGAATGGGGTTAGGGGGTCCTCTCCATCCCTTAATTAAAGAGTCTTCATTCATTAAATAAAAAAGGAAAAGTGGTCGGGAATTTGGGTTGGTGTCATGCTAGTACAACTAACACATTTGGATTGTAAAAATGACATGAGGGTTATTCATTGTAGTTTGTGTGTGGATGACTTCATGTGTGTGTCTCCTCTGGTTATGGCTCACAAATCTTCCTTGACTGGTATGGCTCATAGATCAATCATTGGTACTCTATTGTAATTCGACTCCCTCTTTCCTAGGTAGTTGGGGTCATGTTTTAGGTGCTCGTGGGAGTTGGCCTTCGTTCGATGATGCTTTTGATTTGGGTTTCAACCAAGAAACCCCTAGTCTCAAGGTTTTTCTTTCCCTCCTATATTTGGTTGTGAAAGGAAATTTTCCATTGTCGATTTCCTTCTTTTTATGTAGGACCTTTCTCTTTGGTCCACCTTTGTTAGCGTTGGCATCGAGTTTTCTCCTCGTAGTTTTATGTGATTGGAGATTCATTGATGTTGATTTCCATAGACATGGATGGAACCCAACTAGAATGATATAAAAAAATTACTGAGTCGACATGAAGAAATTTCATAGGAAAACAACAATGCTCTCCATCATATTTCGGCTAAAATGGGGGAAACAGAGAAAGCTATGTATAAAATGTGATGACTTTGTTAATAATCCAGACATGGATAATCGATGGATTGGAAATTGACTATCAATATCTAAGGTCCTTGTTCTTCCTAAGCATTGGAACTTGACGTCAATAAATCAAGGAGTAGCAATATCTCATCATGGGGTGATTTGGAAAATGATCACAGGGATCGAGACACAATGTCAATGGAATTTGAAGAAGGATATCTCTCGGCAAGTAGAGAACAAGTTGTATATGCCGATGAATAAGGCTCCAAAGTTTTCTATGTTCATTCGAGAGAAATGTCCAAACTTAAAAACCTATTTTATGACTATGTATGCTTCTAGTGTTCACTTCAACACAACCCCTCTTTATTAATACAAGTATTCAATAAATGCTCTATATGATATACACAAGATAAACTAGGGTTTTGAACTAGTGACTTCATGTAAAGGAGTTCTTTAAAATTACACTTTATTACGAACTACCCAACGCCCGACAAACTTTTAAATATTTAATATAATTCTATGATTTCTCATATTTTTTTCATTTTTCATTTTAATATGTTTTTATGAATAACAATATTATTTGTAAAATACCCAACCTAGATCTATTTAACTATGGATCTATCAACCTCACATAGGGATCAAATCTTTTGAGGTGCAATCCTTTTTTAGAGTGCAAAACTTGAGAAAGGGTTAAAGGTTTCCACTTTAAAAAAAGTTTGCACCTCAAGAGATTTGATTTAAATGGATCTAGGTTGATTGTTATTCATTCAAAGTATATAATAATAATAATAATAATAATAATAATAATAATAATAATAATAATTAATTATTATTAGTGTTTTATTATTAATTATCAATTTTGTATTATTATTTTAATGATTTGTTATTATTTTAATGGTTATGTTACATGAACATCTCTCCCATACTAAGCTCTAAAAAGCTTCTAGACACACCTAGTATTGAAAACTACCATGTCTAAAATTTTGCCCTATGCTAAAAAATTTCCCCACATAAAAGATGTCCAAGACTATTCTATTTTCATAAAGTGAAACGTTCAAGTGACCTAAGATATTACAAAACTGAAGTGAAAGCCTATAAAGTTCAGTATTTATCAAAACAAAAAAAATAAACGTTGAAACAAAAGAACTTCATACACCAAAAACATTTTTTCTTCCCTCCCCAATAGGAGGGGTTAAGTAGGAGTGATGATGAAAAGTTGATAGCAAGTGGAACAACTTGGATTGACAAAATCGCCTAAAAATAGATTGACAAAGTAACCTAAAAAAGTAGATTGACAAAGTAACCTAAAAGAGAATCAAAGAGTACATCCAACTTGCGACTAAAGATTTTCTCACAAAGGAGTTGATCTGCAATGTCAGATCACATATCAAAGATGAGTTGTAGTTGTTCTGCGAGAATCCATATAGGGGAACTGCGTCAGGCTGCGCAGGCTCTATTGCTCTGTAAGTTTGCAACGAGCAATTTGCCCGTCAAATTCCATCCCCGGTCTGAAGCAAGTGAATTTGTACGGAGGTTATTGTCTGTGAGTTGTTGAATAAATTAAAGGATGATGTGACGCCTCCTTGCAAGTGAAAAAGGGGTGTCTCTCTTACATCATATACACAGACTGAATATTTGTCGTGTCGTTTAGGCTGTCCGTTGCTCTGCAAACCAACCGAGTAGCATGTGATATGCCTCTGCGCACGAAAAGTATACTTTCTCAGCGAAAGAGAGCAGACGTCCATCCAACTCTTGTCTGTTACTGTGCGTATACGAGCCTTAGGTCATGTTGCTTGTTTTGCGTGGCAATTGGACATTCAAATCCAAGCATGCGTAAGCGGCAGTACAAGCCGTTTTGCTGGGACTCGAATGTCGACGTGTTTTCTTAATTGACCGAAAAAGAGATCAGGGGGGGGCTCTTGCTGTTATCCAAAACGTCAGCACTCGAATGTGGACATGTTTTCTTAATTAGCCAAAAAAGAGACCAGGGGACCTCTTGGCGTTATCCAAAACGTCGGCGCCAACAATGAAAACGAAATAACTGTATTCCCTTTTGCCCAGGAGGAGTGATTCACTGGGTATGCGCCTCTAAAGAGATATTGACCACTAGACTCAGAAGAAGTGCAGGGCACGCCGCTCTCTGCGCAGTAACCAGCCAATATTTCACATGCCTGTCTTCAGAATTGTACGCAATCTTCGTGACTGCTCTGGCTTTAGAATTGTACGCATTCTTCGTGACCGCTCCCACTATGTATGTATACTGATAATGGTCATAATAACCATCCTTTTCCTGAATAATTTAAAGAATTTGTAGTGCTTCATACTGATCCTCAAGAACTACATTAAGATGATGTGGATGAGTGGTCTGCATGACTGTTCTGTTTCATGTCATCTAAAAATACAAATAATTGAAGATGTGGGCGAGTGGGACTGTTCTGTCTCATGTCAGGTAAAAGTACAAATAATTTGAAGATCTGGGTGAGGGGTGGCATGATTCTTCTGTTAGATCTGATGTTATGTAGATGTACAAGATGATTTATAAAAACTCTCTCAGACCTTCTTAAAAAGCATAATTGAAATCACACTGATAAAATACAAAATTTCATAATCGAAGATGTTTATTTTTTAACAACTAAACTCTATACAAACCAATTAGTTTACAGTTTATGGATTTTGTTTCAAAAGATTAAATATATTCATAAGTTTATAAAAAATCTCTTGTATCTTTATCTCAAAAAATTAATAATTCCCACTTTATGGTAAATGCATTATTGACTTATAATTTTCTCAATAATATTAAAAAATATATAATTTAATAAATATTAATTTTTAAAACAATTTTATTATTTTATAAAAAAATATATGTACCATCGATAACATAAAATGTTAAAAGTTTTTTAATATATATATATTTCCTGAGAATGCAGGTTTCCAAGATAGTCATAATATTGTAATAATAAAAATTGTGTGGAATTTTTTAAACTCCAAAGTTTTGAATAGAAATTTAATTCATCATTATGGATAAAAGAACCCTAAATATTTTTACAACATTCCTCCTTTATTGTAAATGTAAGTTACACTAAGTTCTTCAAAAATCTCCATATTAATGCTAATGTAATATGATTTACCAGTTTTTATGGTAGTATTTTAAAATAATATATTTTTAAAAAAAAGTATTTGTTAATCATGTTTTAAAAGAGTTTTATTGCTCCTTGTTGATTGATAGTAAAAAAATAAATAGCAGTAGGAGGACATATCACTGATTAAATATTTGGTTATATTATTTATTTTATTATATATAATATTTGGTTATTATTTAATTTTGATAAATATTAGTTTATTAATATAGATATATTAATTAGTTTATTGTTATTATTATTAAATTTTTTATATAATGGTACATAAAATTTTAAATTATCATTAATATAAATGACAAAAGAGATGAAAGGGATTTTAAAATTAATTTTGATAAGTAATTTTTAATTAATATTAATATAATGTTAAATTTATGAGTGAGATTGTTGTGGTTGGGATTTTTGGTTTTGATTGGAAAAGCCAGACGGATCTAAATTAGGATCCATCTTTAGGACAATGAACCTGGGTTAAGAAAAAGAGAAGAGTTGGTATAAATACTTGAAGTGTGGGATAAGTTTAAAGTAGAATTATTTAATAAATTTAATTCTTGCTAAGATTTCCAGGGTTTATTAATTTGTTTATTTAAGGTTATAATAGTTTATTATTAATTTAGGGTTTTTTTATCTTTATTTTATGTTATAGGGTTTAGTTAATAGGCAAAAAGTGGATTTATTAAATTTATTTTAGGGTTAAGGTATTTTAATCTAAGGTTAAGGTATAAACTAAGTAATTAAAAAGAATTGAATGTTTGTTTATGAGTTAATATTAGGGGTTTTAAATGTGTTTGTTTTTGGTTATAAGGTAAATAATCGGTTATTATTAATTTGAAGTTGTCTATTAATGTCTTCATTTAGATTACTATGTTCTAGGGTTAGGTTATAGGTATTGAGTAATTTATAAGATAATAGGGTTTTCCCTTCTTGTTAATCTATATTCTAAGTGTTTATTACTTCAAGGTTAATTTTTTATAGTAATCAATTATGTTTTTAGGTTATTTAAGAGGTTATTAGGTTGTCTTAGAATTATAACTAATTAGGAGGGGTTTTTTAAAATTAATTTATAATAATGTATGAAAATTACCAATTATTATTCTTGTTTTTTGTGGATTAGGTGGAGCCATTTTTCGCTCAGTTCTAACCCACTGTCTATGTTAAGGTTACTAGGATGTTTACGGATTTCAATGGCTTTTCTAATACGACGTTTGAAGAGGTGATTCTCTTTGGCGAGGATTTTGGTGTCTTCTAGGTGAACATGGTGTCTTGTTTTAATGGAGTGTTTAGCTAGGGAAGAGGTGCGGATGCGTTCATTCTTGATCTCAGCTCCATGTTCTTTTACCCTAACTAGGAACATGATCACTCTATTTAGTAGATTCCTTTTCCATTGTGAGGGTTAAGTTTGTCTTTGGCTGATCTCATACTTTGTTTGATGGTTTCAAGGGGTTTGAAGGAGGTTTTAATCTTTTTTTACTGAGGACTCTTGCAATTATGTTGGTCATCTCTTCCCTTTTTCTTAACCCAGGCTCATTTTCCTAAATATGGATCCTGATTTGGATCTGAAACTTCGACAGTCTATTGAAAACACTATGGCTTTTCCAATCCAAACTGAAAATGTTAAACTTTTTTTTTTTTAATTATTAGTCGTATAATGTAAAATGAATACATTTTAAAATTATTACTGATATGGTGTTAAATGAATAAATTTTCTTTGTTTTAAAATTTATTTGGAAACATAATTTTTTATTTATTATTTTTATGGGAATTTCAAATTAATTAGGAAAACAATTGATGTATTATAATTAACATAATAATAAATAAATTAAAGGTGGAGGATTTTCAAATGGTTTGGGATTACTAATAATTAGGATGGATTTACTATTAGTTTTTGGAAATAAAAGAAAAATAAGGTAAATATTTTTTACAAATCCACAATCATTTTACTAATTAACCTCTTATGTTGTTGTGCCAACACAACACCTTCCCTACTTTCTTTTCTTCACTTCAAAACACCATTACTTTAAGAGAAATAAATCCCCCCCTCTTCCCATTACTTCTTGCTACTAGAAAATCTTCGAAAATATTTCATGCAAATGTTAACGTTACAGACTCTCTTCTTATTCTCCAAACTTTGTCATTTTCAATGATTTTGAAGATCACTCTAGCCCATCGATATACAATGTATTAATGATCTTCCGATATCTTCGTTGATACATAGTTTATCGACAAACATCATATATATATGTCGATATATCTTATATGAGTGGCATCTCTCCATTCTAGTCGATGTTGTAAAACCTCCCAACAATTAAAACAAATTTGGTTTTATTTCTTCCCTTTGAGCCTAGTGAAAGTCAATCTCCTTCCTGGAGCTGACACAGTGGAGGCCAATAGTCCCTTGTGCATCGATATATTGGAGGCTAACCCACTTCCGACCACTGACACATCGACGGTGGATCTCTATTTTTCATCAATACACAATGTATTGACGATCGTCCTCTATCATCATCAGTACACTGTGTATCGATGATCATCCTCTATCTTCATCGATACACAGTGCATTTTCGGTGCATATTTCCTCTTCTTCTTTCGATACGTCGATGGAATATGTCCATCCCTCGATGATACTAGGAGTACCAGTAGGGAACTTGCTTTCTCACCGACTTACACCATATTAGTGAGACACTTGCATCTTAAGGCCCCTCCTAAATTTTTCCAACTCGGATCCATTTTGATGTGCCCATTAGTCAGCCTTTAAATTGCATATCAAAGAAATATTGGCACTCATGTCGAATACTAAGTGTCAAGGGATCCAAACTTCAGTTTGTTGTTTTTACGAGATAATATTTCTTAACCAATAAAATATGACCTCAGTTCTGATGGACTAATTAACATCTTTTATAACATATATGCCACAAGATTTAATGGAATTGAATTTGAGCGAAGCAACAACACGAACGAGGTTTGAACATTCATTAAAAAATGTGTTTACTCGCAATTTTTGGTACTTATAAAAGTGGATTTTTCATCTTCAAAATAGGCTAACTATATTTTTTGTGGGATTATGATTCCAACTCCACTAACTTAATAGAAATCCAAGGCCCTGAAGTTCTAGAACGATCGCCAATGATTTCTTTCAAGGACAACCTCTTTAATTGTGACACTAATGGAATGTTTGAATGATATGATAAGTGCTCTCACTAAAATGTTGTCCCTTGTCACACACCTTCTGACTAAGTAAAGTGTAATTAGTGTAATACTCTTGTATCTTTGACCACACAAGTTTCATTGATAAGAAATCACTTACTAGCAAGATTTTTGCAATTTTAATTTTTAAGTTGTATCAGTTTTCATACGCATAATTATTAATCGTCCTTGTCCCATGTTATAAACCTTATGGTATAGCTTCTAGTCCCATGTTGTAATCTTTATGGTATAACTACTAATCCCATGTTATAAATCTTATGGTAGAACTTCTATGCGTTGACAAACCTTTTCTTATTATTCCAAGGAAAATATTGTTAAGGTTAGGGTTCTTATTTATTATAAGACCCTTGTCGCGAACTTGTTACATATAGTCTTAGTTGGAGGACTTTCCACTTATTTCTAAGGGTAAAGCAATGTTGACCGGAGGATTACTTCTATTATTTTAATTTTATTAAAATGGTTTTCCTCGACTGGTCAATTATAATGTAGGTTGGATGGTTAAACAAGCATTTCTAAAATAATAATGTCATAATCATGTCTCGATTGGTCAAATTTAATGATATTTTGACATTTGATAAATGAGTAGTCGGTGGTTGTTAAGACAAGGCTTAACGTACTTTTTCTCCATTTAAAACACATGTTTGTAGCCTCTCATGGGCACCCTCTTGTATGCCAGGTGTAACCTTATTAGAACATGATTTAGGTGATTAATATCCCGACCACGTCGCAGTTTTCGATCATTTCTTCACTATTTCGGTAATCTTCCAGTGCGAGATGAGGGTTTATTCTGGTTTTGAGTTAGGAAGGTTCTAGTGTTCGAGATTGAGTGTTCTTTACCTAAGATAAACCCAACGCACAGTGTATTTTTTTTTTAGGCTTTTTCTCTGGCTTCGCTCAACATTTTGTGAGCCTAGGAATAACCAAGTTAGTGTTTTTTGGTCCCTCTCTCGTTTAATGAAGTTGTGATTATTGTTATAGAGTTTCCATTACTATAACTTGTCAATGGGTTTATTTGTTGTCCTCTGTTGAAGGTTTATACCTCCTATGTTATTACTTCATGTACGCATTTCACTTAGTTCTTATATCATGTTTAAATACTTAGTCCCAAACCCTTTCCATGTTAATGAATTTTCCCTGTTTTTTTGTTTTTAAGACTTTACAAAGCATTCCAGGTAATGGCCACAATCCATTATGTATTTGAGCATTCTAGTTTATTTCACTCATTTTATATGTATAATTTCTTCTGGTAATATGGATATTTTGGGCCCACAGGGGTTTGGTCTAGTGGCCAACAAATGTATTGTTAAGGCATTCATGTTGTTACGTAGGTCACGAGTTCAAACCTCGATTTATCTAGAGGCGTGCTTGCAGGCTGTGCGATTCTCCCTAGGGGTTTTAAGGTAGCCGACATGATTCAACCCCATGTCACACGAGTACGATACTACTGTCGTTGTTGATTCCCCTAGTCATAATATATATATATATATATATATATATATATATTTTGGATACTTTGAGCTAATGACGGGACCTTGTTGTGGACGAGGGTACCGATCAGAATGAGATGTTGGTTCTGGTTGGTCAAATCGTTCTTCTACATGAGTAGTGATATTGTCTTAGAAAGTGACCTTGTTGGTTATATGTCAATTTACTTCAAATCTGGCAATTATATGGTCATACTCGAGACATTCTATCTAGAGATTGATATATTCATTGATACCTGATACTTAATATGATAGTTGCATAAACAAAAATAAGAGAAATCATCTAATCTCTGATTAAATTGCAACTTTAATAAAAAAAATAGATTATACATAATTTGGAAATTGAACAACAATTAAACTAACCAGAATAGAAGCTGCACATAGAAGAAAAAACTGTAACTGAGATTTCTTTTAGGGAAAACACAAGTTAAGTGGGTCATTCCTCCCAACCATAGATCAGAGCTGCCACATATTCCCACTCTGTCACCTCGAGTTGAATCCAGATCCAAGAACTCAACCAAGTGACTTGTTGCAGATTGTAGGGCTGCACGATTTATGTGAGTAATCATGTGTCATGATATTTTTTCATATTTTACATCTGCTTCAGAATTGCATCCCATCCTCTTTGTTTCCTTTTATTTTATAATATTTTCCTAGGTCTTTGACACATGTACAAGCCTCCTTCTCATTGACCACCTGGAAGTTTTATTTTTACACATGTTTCTTTGGATTCCTTAGAATCTTGAGATTTGTCTCACTTAGTTGAGTTAGCTCAACAAATATTCACCACTTGTCCCCTTTTCTGTTGTCACTTGGTACTTTCTCTTTTGGATCAACAAACTCTCTCTTCTAGTAGTCCCACTTAACATGTTCTTACTCTTTAGTCCTCTATTATTAATAAAACAATAAGTATTTGATTTAGATCACAAGGATCCATAATGTGTTGATAAACAATAAAAAAAAATAATAATAAGTTTTAATTTCAAAAATTTGGGGTATCACATCCACCCCCACTTAGAACTTAACATTGTCCTCAATGTTATCTAATATTAGTCGAGATCGTTCTAGAAAATAAATGGTTATTATTTCTACATACTATCCTCCATTTACCATGTAGTCTGTTCGAGACTAAGGTTCCTCAAATGCACCTTTACCTTCCTAATGGCTCGATTTTGAAGTGTAAGCTTCCTCCTGTCGAGAATAAGATCTAGATCTACTTGGAACTTCCCATCGGGTTCCACCTATATCATATTCCAATCCATAACATGAGTAGGATCATCTATATATTTTTTTAATAATGAAAGATGGAATACACCATGTACTTTTATTGTGGCTGGAAGTGCAAGCTCTTAGGCTACAAGTCGTATTCATCTGAGCATTTCAAAGGGACAAAAATATGTAGGAGATAATTTAATATACCTGCCCAATCTTAAAGAACTCTTTTTAGGTTTTACCCTTAGATACACATGGCCTCCAATATTGAACTCTCTTGGGGTTCTTTTGGAGTTTGGATAGCTCTTTTACCTGTCCTGAGCTACATTAAAATTTTGTTGTACATGTTTCATTGTTAGTTCCATTTCTTTTAACATTTCACGTCCTTTCACTAATCTGTTGACATGACTACTCCAGGAAATATGGATGTTATATTTTCTTCCATAAAGAATTTCAAAAGGACTAAGTTTAGCTGAAGCTTGGTAATGATTATTATATTCGAATTAAACCAAATGTAGATATTATTCCCATTTGTTAGGTCTATTTATAACATACATTCTAATAATATATTATACTATTTGATTATTTCTTTCAGTATTCCCATTGGTATGAGGATGGTAAGAAGTGTTGAAATTTAAATGTGTATATAATCCTTTAAACAAGGCTTTCCAAAAGTTTCCTGTGAATTTCATATCTCTGTCTGAGATTACAGTTTTAGGAATTCCATGTAGTCGAAAGATTTCATTCATAAATCTATCTTCTATGTTAATGGCCTTAGAGGTGGATTTAACTGGTACAAAGTGTGTTTCTTTGATCAATTTATCAATAACAACCATTATTGAATCATTTTGTTTACTTCTTTTAGGTAACCTTGTTATAATATCCATTCTTGTAATTTCTCATTTCCATTCAGGAACAAGTAGGGTTTGTAATAGTCTAGCTAGACGTCGATGTTCGACTTTAACTTTTTGACATTATATGAATTTAGCTATATATTCATTAGTTTCCTTTCATATTAGGATAATAAAATTCCTTTCTTGGCATAGCAATTATTTTTTGATATTCATGATGTCGAGAGTATGGTTTTTTATGGAATTCATTCAGTATTAGTAATTTGATTTATTCTTCTTTATGGATGTACAACCTATTTTTATACATCAACAACCCAGTTTTAGAAAGTCTGAAGTCTGATTTTTCAATTTCAGCTTGATTTTCTGCCAATTTTGATTTAATATTTTGATATTCTATATGCTTTTTAGTCGTAATCTTGACTTTTTTTTCTAAATCAATTTCATAATTGCTTCTCATAATTGTATAAACCTATTTTTCATGTACGCTCAAGGCATCAACTGCCTTATTTTATTTTTCCTTGATATGTCTTAATTCAAAACGGTACTCGCTCAAGAAGGCTAACCATAATGTTTGTCGAGCATTGAGATTTTGTTTATAAAATAGGTACATTAAGGAAATATTGCCAGAAATCAATATGAATTTTTCGTTCTATTCAATAGTGTCACAACATCTTTACTACATGTATTATCGCGACTAATTTTAAATCGTCTGTTACATGATGTCTTTTGTGTTCCTTAAGCTTCCTAGATTCATAAGAAATTACATGATTTTCTTGCATTGATACTCCTCCCATCCCTTCAATGCATGCATATGTGCATGCAAAGAAGTCTTTGTATGGATCTTCTAGTTTTAGTATAAGAGTTGTTGTTAGGAGATGTTTTAGTTTTTCAAAAATTTATTGTCATTTTTTAGACCATATAACTTGTGTTCCTTTTTTTTGTAGGGATGTTAGAGGATGAACAATATTTGAGAACTCCTCAATAAACTTTTGATAATATCCTAGTATACCCATAAATGATATTATGACTAGAACGTATTTTGGAATTGGCCAGTCCATAATGGATTTCATTTTCTCGGGGTCAACAACTTGTCCCTCTTTAGAAACTACATGTCCTAAATATTGAATCTTGTCCTTTTAAAAATCACATTTACTAAGTTTAAAGTATAGCTTTTGCTCTCTCAATATATGTAGAACTACTCTTAAGTGTTCTTAATGCTCTTGTTCATTCTTTGAATAGATTAGTATATCATTGATAAAGACGATTACAAATTTTTCTAAGTATTTACTTAGGATGCTAGTCATTAGACACATGAATGAGGCTGGGGAATTTGTTTACCCAAAGGGTATCACTACAAACTCATGATGTCCATATCTCATCCTAAATGTTGTTTTGTATATATCTTCGTCTCTAATTTTTACTTGATGCTATCTTGCTTGAAAATCAATTTTTGAAAAGATCATTGTCCCACGTACTAGATTGAACAGACCATTGATGCGGGGTAAAGGATTATGTTTTTAATTGTCATTGTATTAAGTTGTCGATAATATATAAATAATCGTAAGGTTCCATCTTTTTTTTAGACAAATAATACTAGTGCTTCCCATGGAGATACACTTGGTTGAATATAATTTTTGTTTAATAATTCTTAAAGTTGATATTTTAGTTCATTAAGCTCTAAGATATTCATCCGATATGGATCTTTTGAAACTGGAACCACTATGGGTAGTAATTCTATAGAGAAATATATCTCTCTCTTAGGAGGTAATCTAGAAATCTCTTGGAATACATCTACAAATTCTTGCAATATAGGGAAATTTTCTCTGCCATTCTTACTTTCTTTTTTTTCATTATCAATTGCATGTACTACAAATATTTTGCATCCCTATGAACACATATTTTAATATGAAAGGCCAAAATATTCCTAATACAAATGATTTTTGGTATCCCTTTAATGTCAATAATGTTACCATTGTCATTCACGTAAGTAAATATTTTTTCATAAGAATTTAAGATTACCTTATATTTTTATAACCAGTCCATGTCGATTCATACATCATATGATCCTATTTGCAAAATATTCAAACCTTATTAAGTTTTAAATCCATTCATACTAATTTCACAACCTTTAACAAGATTTGTGACTTTCCCTTTTGTTCCTGTATCAAGTTGTACTAACCATTCTTTTTTAAATTTTTATTTTTGTAGTTTAAAAATTTCTACTATCCTAGGTGAAAGATAGCTTAGACTAGATCTTGTATCAGTCAAAATGGAAATTGGTCAATTATTCAACATACCTTCTACTTCCACCATGGCAAATTAATGATCTACTTGTTTGTTTTCCAAGGCTGCACTAATCTTTGGGGTGTGTTGGCCCTCAAACAAGTTTTGAGGAAACATTTGTCAGGTTTGACCTCTTTTGGACTTCGACAAGTTGATTGAAGATGGAGCGCCCAAGTGGAGCTAAGATCGCGGCATCTCACTTATTTTGCGGACCCAACAAGGGGTTCATTGGGGCTTTTGTACTAGGGTTTTGGGATGTTGACCCGTGGTTTTACCCATGATTAGGCCTTGTTGTAAGGGATTTAAAAGTATATATAGGAAGGAATGTAATGTAGAAGAGGGGGTGCTTAGTGCAAGGAATGTAGTATGTAGCTAAGTGCATATGTGGCTAAGTGCAAGAGGCAAGTAGTTTTGAGTTTCTTTGTGCAACATAACATTTATGTAAGGCTCTGTGCTTGAGAGAGAAGTTGGCTCTATGCCTTGACCTGATTTTGGGAAGGCATATCTAGCGCTTAGTGCACAGATCACCTATCCAGTGCAAAGATTGTCTCTATGATTCAGTGCACAGGAGCAGAAGGACGTAAGAGATTGAAGACTAATAAATAAAAAGAAGTTGTTGGTGGACATAGCCCCACAATAGGGTGAACCACGTAAATCTTGTGTTGATGGTTTTCTTTGTGTTCTAATATTTATGTTGTGAATTTCCTTAGTGCATTGAATGTCATGCATGAAATATAGATCTATGAATGTTCAATGCCTTTTATATGTGTTAGATCCTACTTATGATGCTAAGTTTGATGTGTATTTGGTCATTTTTACTGCGCTGAATTGTACTTAGGGTTTGATCTACGATGTGAATAAAGCTAATGGATTAATGTGTGTTGTTCATAAGTAACCTGTGAAGGGTTATAATCACATATCTGTGTCTCGTCTTAGTTACAGACATAGCCACATCATGTATTTTTATTGTGTCTAGAAGTGCAAGGTCTTAGGCTATAGGTCCTATTCATGTGAGCATTTCAAAGGGACCACAATATGTAGGAGATAATTTAATATACTTGCCCAATCTTAAAGAACTCTTTTTAGGATTTACCCTTAAATACACATGGTCTCCAATATGTAACTCTCTTGGGGTTCTTTTGGAGTTTGGATAGCTCTTCTACCTGTCCTGAGCTACATTCAAATTCTGTTGTACATGTTTTATTGTTAGTTCCATTTCTTCTAACATTCCAGGTCCTTTCATTAATATGTTGACATGATTACTCCAGGAAATATGGATGTCACATTTTCTTCCATAAATAATTTCAAAAGGACTAAGTTTAGTTGAATCTTGGTAATGATTATTATATGCGAATTAAACCAAATATAGATATTATTCCCATTTGTTAGGTCTATTTATTGTTGATACTGAGAGGGGGGTGAGTCAATATCAAGTACAATTTATAAACCTTTTTCAACGTATACTTAAACCATTAAATTATATCCAATGAACAATGAACAATAGTATAAGAGTTACACCATTACACCACAATACACCATGCACAATATATGAGAAATAATCAATAGTTTTTGTTCAAGGGAAGTAATGACTTATAAAGGTAGCTACAACTTCCAAATGTAGAGGGAGGGATAAACCTCCAAGAGGAAGATACAATCCTCCAATATCAAGAGAGAGTTGAACTCTCCATCCTTGCCCCTTCCTTCCACC
>JZKD02S1781889.1:69510-83489 GCA_000966675.3 Picea glauca | reverse complement strand
TATTGGTCGTCAAATTTCCTTTCCACATGTGACCCTTGGATTTGACATATTTGATGACACTTAACACGTGATTTTGGGGTGTGATGGAGTGGTTTTGAGTTCATCCACTTTTCTCATCGAAATGCATCTGAGGATGACACGTATCCTTATGGGAAACCACAGTTGGAATTTCAGGCCCACTCGGGTATTTTAACCTCCATGTTAGTTCTTCACCCGAAATGATCCATGACTGTTGATCTGCGGCACTTGCGATTTGTATTGCATCGGGTCCCATCAAATCTGTACTTCCGCCAGACTTAGCCTCCTTCCGCTAGATATGGCCCTGTCCTCTAGTTTATCATGCCTCTGCTAGTTTAGCCTCTCGCTAAGTCCAAAAACTTGGATTCTGTAAAAAAAATTGTTAAAGTGATAATAGGGGGGACCAAGTGCACGGGTTGTTATTGGTTCTAGTGACACCATTATTTTGTTTTTCACCAGTGAGGTTAGGCTTCCTAGCCTATAGGATATGACTTTCTCTAGGGTTTCAATTAAGGTCCTCCTGGGTCCACTACCCAATTTTAATCATTTCCCAAATCAAGTTCATAATTCTTTCCTAGGTTGAGAGAGGGGGGGAGGTTGTCGAGCGAAAAATCCTTTTACTTCTTTCTTTCCAGATTTTCCACAATGTGAATGCAAGTAAAAGTTGAAAGATGTGATCCAGGATTGGATTTTGATAGGAGATCGAATCCCAATTCTCCACTATGCTTATGATGCTAGCTCGATTTATGTTGGAACGATGCATTAGTTGTGCTCCCATATATCAGATGGTCTCACTGTAGTTGCATAGTTTAATAGGTGCTCCATCGTTTCTTCCTGTTGATGACAGAGGGGACAGATTGAGGGGCCTACAAATCCGCATTTTTCGTAGATTGTCTCATGTAACACTTTCGACCATAGTTTTGGAGTCTAGATATTTCCCTAGATGCGCTCCCTTGGTTGCTCCTGGTAATTTTCCTGTAGATAATAAGCTTCTTTGACTGAGAAACTATCTGCTATGGACTGCCCCCATTTGAGTATATCTGGTCCCTCCCTGATGTGTATTTTCCTCTAATTTGCACATTCTTTCCAAACCTGTAGGTCCAGCTCCATCTGAATGTAAAGTTCATGAGGTTCATTCTTCCATCTATGCCAGGGTTGGTGCTGATAATTTTATTCCCATAGATCCTTTACATGCAGGGAGTCCCCAAACTACATTTTTTTATGTAGGAGGATGAAGTCTTCAAGGGTGGTTAGAGGCGGTTGTTGTTGCCGGGAGTCTTGCCAGAACAGGGAGTGTTCTCTGTTATGGATCTCCAAAAAATCATGCTTCTGTATGAAAATTGGATTGTTCCAGGCTGTCTTCCAGATATTGGATCCCTGGACCTGATCATTGAATCTAATTCACTGCTCTTCTCTAGTAGTGGGCACATACTTTATTTTCTAGATTCTTTCCCAAAGTTATGCGGGGTGCTTGATCCAACGCCACCAATTTTTTTCCCCCATTACTCGATTGAGTTTCCCTGTATCTCAAATCCATAGTCCCCCTAAGCTTTAGGCCTGCAGATTTTGTCCCATCCTACCAATGCCCACTTTTTGTTTGGGTGATGCACGTGCCACATGAAGCTGCGTTGGATGTTTCTAATGGCCCTGATGATAGACAGGGGTGTTGCTAGAGTAGTAAAGAGTTAGGTTCGCAAATCTTGAAGAATAGATTTTAAAAGAACCAATCGAGTGGCAAGGTTAAGAGATATAAAGGTCCATTTGTTGAGCATGTTGGAGATGGATAGCAGTAGACTGTCCCAGGAGATATTACGGGTGACCGCTCCTGTGAGGGGAATGCCTAGATAATTTGACGGAAGGGAGCTCTTGGGGATACCCAGAAGTCGAGAGATGTGATTTTGAATAGCCATTGGGGTGTTAAAGAAATAGAGTTGTGATTTATCAAGGTTTCAGTCCATTCTTGAAGCTTTAGTGAAGTCTGTTAGGATTGAATTGAGCTTAGTGGCTTCCTGGGTTATCGGTGTGTTCATCAGAAGGGTGTCATAGACAAATTGGATGTGAGAGGGGGTAGAATGGATGTTGTGAAGAGGTAGACCTTTAAGGGATCCCTCCACAACAGAGGCCTTGAGGTAGCGCCCAGGGTCTTTCCACCATTATAAAAAACAGAAAGGGGGAGAAAGGGTCCCCTTGTCGAATACCTATGGAGGGAGAGAAAGGTTGGGAGGGCACTCCATTGACTAAGATAGAGAAGAAATCTGAGGAAGTGAGCCTCATGATCCAAGACACCCGGAGACTGTTGAAGCCAAAGTCCTCAAGGAGGGACCGCATGTATTTCCAATTGATTCTATCAAAAGATTTGGAAAGGTCAAGTTTGATGAGCATATCAAGAGTCCTTGTTGTTTTCAGCGAGTGGATGACTTCATGAGCTAGGATGAAACTGTCCATGATTTTCCTTCCTTCCACATAGCCAGCTTGATCTTTGGAGATGATGTACGACAGAATTGGTTTGAGACACACGACACTGACCTTAGTGATAATTTTGTAGATGAGATTGCAGAGAGCTATCGGTGTGTATTGCTTAGGATGTGTTACCCTTTCTTCCTTTGGGATGAGCATGAGGAAAGTGACATTGAAGGCCAAGAGAACTTTCCCTGGAGTTCTTGATTCCTCCACCACTTGCTAGACTTCTTCTCTGATCATTGGCCAACAATAATGGAAGAAATATGTCATGAACCCATCTAGACCTAGGGCTTTACCTAGGGGCATTTCTTTAACTGCTTGATTCACCTCCTCTTTGGTGATGGGCCTCGTCAAGGCTTCATTTTGTTCCTGAGCGACAAGGGAGGGTACGTGCCTAGTGATTTTGAGGATCGTTGGCATTTTGTCCTCGATGGGCTCTTTTAAGAGGTCTTTGTAGTAGTTGGTCAGTTCCTATGTTATGCTATCATGGTCCCTGATGGTCTTTCCCTAGTCATCATCTAGTTGGGTGATTTTGTTGATGTATCTTCGATGCACCATGGATCGATGAAAGAACTTGGTGTTCTTTTCGCCCTCTTTAAGCCACTATACTCTAGATTTATGCCTCTAGAGTATTTCCTCTTGTTCCTTTCTCTTGTCTAGTTATGCCTTGAGTTCCTCCTCTTCCCTCATTAAGGTTTTCGTTCTTTCCCCAGTAATGAAGATCTTTTGCAAAGTTTCCAGGCGTTTCTCAATTTCCTGCATTCTTTGCAGTATGTTCCCAAATACATTCCTATTCCATCTATTTAGCTGTGCTTTAAAGTTTTTGAGTCGTTGCTGGAATTTTTACATGCATTTTCCGTGGTCTATTTCTGCTTTCTCCCACCAGGATTTTGAAAGCTTATGAAACTCTGGGTGAGTGATCCATAACTTCTCAAATCAGAAGGGTTTGAGTTTGGGCACAACTCTGGTATCAAAACAAAGAGAAATAGGCCAATGATCCGACCTTGGTTTCTAGAGGATGTTGGCTTCAACAATGGGATCCTCCAACATCAGGGTTTCTAAAATGAGGAAACGGTCCAATCTGCAAGCTACATGTTGATGCACATATCTGCATTTGAACCAGGTGAAGATACCATTTATAGTTTCTACATCTATTGAATCAAGTTGATCTATGAGGGCTCATAACTTACCACTATCCTTATAAAGTCACTTGGTGCCTCCTTTTGTTTACTCTAACATTAGGATGATATTGAAATCACCCCCCAACAATCAATTGGACGAATCCATCAGTGTTTTGATGGTGGCTATTCTCTTCAAAAATAGTTCTTTGTCATGAGCACTTTGAGGCCTATACGTGTTCGTGATCATGCCTTCTTTGTTTGACCCTATGACTTTGAAGTGAGTTGTAAGCATGCCAACCGTTGAAAAGGGTTGATCTATTATGACTGTAGCAGGGCTCCACAAGATTTCCCGACCTCCTGTCGCTCCGTTGGAGTCTGTATGAAGGGACTCACACACTCTCCAGAAGCACCGAAAAATGTCTTCAACTTCTTCTCCGAAACATTTTGTTTCCTGCAAAAGGAGAATGTCAGGATTCTCAACATGAATACAGTCTCGAAGAGTCCTCTGCTTGAACCTCCATTGAGCCCTTTGATGTTCCATGTTATGATCTTCATCATGATGATTTATGAGGTGGATGGATATATCCCTTCGTGAGTCTCTAGATCTGCCCCGACTTGAGCATGAAATTGCCCGCTTCCTTAATGAGTTGTTGGGAAGATTTATGCCCTCGTCTCTTGTTCTCGTGAGAAGTTCATTTGAGCTCAGTGGTTGGGTCTAAGGAGATCCCAAGTCGTGAGGTAGAGCCCGTCGTAGATTCGATGAATACTTTATGAACCTTTCTGAGTTGTTCCACTGGGATGGTTTGCAAATCCTTTCGATTGAAGGCTTCCTTCAGTTTTTCTAGATCTATGTCACCCATATCTTGTTCATAAAGCTGTATTAGAGTGTCCCTGCTTTCCTCTGGCCTATCCATATGTGTCTTTCCTTTTGGGCGTGTGTCTTGGTTTTTTTCTTTACCTGGTTCAGTTTGGTGCTTGGCTTTACCCTTTTCCTTTTCCTAGTTGTCTTTTTTGTGTGGATCTTCGACCTACTCTTCCCCCGAGAGTTGGTTAAGAATGTCGTATGATTTTTTGGTGGGGATTTTCAGAGAATTTTATTGAGTCTATTTTATGGGTGGATGTCGTTTTCTTCCAGTGACCATGGTGAATCCATCCTTTTGCTTCCCCTCTCTTGCTTTTAGATTCTGGGCATTCAAGGGACAATCACAGAAGAGGTGGCCATGTTTGTGACACTTCTTGCAGTGGAAGGGAATATGCTCATAATCCATCGTTTGATTCCAGTCCTCATCTTGATATTCTAGGGTTACCGATCCTAGTAAAGCCTTTGATACTTCCATGTAGACACAGATTCGAGTGTAGGAAGTTTATTTTCTCTTCTTTGTGGCTTCCGAAGATTTGACATATCTTCCCACCGTATTCCATATACCCATTAAGATTTCCTCCAACCAGAATTCTTGCGGCAGGGAGTATATCCGTATCCAGACTGGAGCCATTGTGAAATCTTCTTTCTCTGGGATGAAAGGGTCTGTCCAGAATCAGAGAAATAACTCGGCTGAGTTGTAGAAGTATGGCCCATTATCAAATATTCTACCCTTGTCTTCCATACTGTAAATGATGATTGTGAAAAACCCCTTGGAGATGAGTTGCCCTTCATAGTCTCCCTTAGGGTTCCACCAGTCTTTGATCCATCTCATGAGATCATGTTCTGAAGGCCAAAGACCAAGAAACTTGCCTATGAGAGCATGCTCCCTCATGAACTGGGTGTGTTCCCCAATCCTGGTTGAGATTATGGTATACCGTGGCAGTTTATCATATTGGCAAATGCATTTCCATGGTTCCCATGCTCAATATGCATTTGTATGAGATGTGCTTGGCTCAACATCCAATGCTTTGTTGAATCCTTGATCCTTGGCTAGGAGTTGATCTCTCAGGTGTGGCGGCGACTCAAAATCAGGTCGCTTGGCTCGTAGTCCTTCTCTGTCATTGGCTGCAACATTCTAGTACGAGCCCCCTCCACCCCCCCTTCTGGGTTCATCCTGTGTGGTCCACTGCTACGTATCGGTTCTGCCTGATGACTCTGGTGCAACTGTTTCGACTATCGGGGGAATGGTTCATGTAGGGTAGGGTTTTGCTAGGGTTTTCGCCTCAGTTCCCGTCCCACCATTTTTCCAAAACTGTCTCATATAGGTCTTGAAGAGCTCTTTCAATTTCAATTATTTTCAGTTCCTCATGTTGCCTCTTCGTACCAGCGCAGCCAAATGTAGCTTTTATTAGCCTCTTTAAGTTGTTTGAAAACTAGACTGCTTCCATGGAATCCTCACTTGGATCAATGGGAACCCAAGTATGATTGACCAAAGAGATGAAATCTTCATCCTTTATCCATGTAGAGTTGAATTTGAAAGGAATCACAGGTTTTTGAGACCTTCCAGCTACCTCTAGGAAGATTGGATGGTGGTCTGACTCTCCCCCACATCCAATCAACTGTTTACATAAAAGTGGAGACTCAATCATCTTTCCAACGATCAAGAACCAGTCCAATATTTTTGCAATGTACTCTTCTCCAACTCGCTTGTTTCTCCATGAAGGGATTAGCTTGATAGGGACTATGTCAACCAATCCCTTCTCGCTCAAAATGTGGTTGAAATAGTCTGAGAGGGGGTCTAGACGGGCTCTAGGGACCGAGGACTCAACCACACCTACTGAAAAATTTAGGCCCCCACCAAGAATGAGGTCATCATTTCCAATAAAGGATTTGATTAAGAGGGTATCCTAGTAGAGGAATTTGTCTTGGTGTGGGCCATACACATTTAGCACTGTGAAACCCCTCCCCAATTCTTTATGAAGGATGTTTATCCCCTTCCCCGAGTCAAAAGTCCATGAGTTTTGGATCTTAACTAATATATTCCTCCAACATAAGGCTATCCCTTTGGACCTGCCTCTAACATCAGATCCAACGAAGTTCCATTGCTTTAGCACTACTTCCAAATAGGGAATGACCATAATCGCTTCTCCCAGTGTTTCCTGAAGGAGAATGATGTCTGGCTGGGAAGCCTACACCAACCTTTGGAGAATGATTTTTTTAAAGGGCTCACCACACCCCTGCAATTGAAGGAAAGAATTTTGATTTCACATCCCCCTCCTAGGGATGTGTAGCTCTAAGGGCCCCAATGATTAATTGTTATTTTCATGTTGCTATGTCAATTGCCTCTCTAGACTGAGCTTTTGAAAGAAAGGATTTCCTCTCCCTCCCGTCACCCTTGGGAGGAGGGGAAGATTTAAGCCCATAACTTCCTGCTTTCTATTCACATCTCTAATAATCAGGATGGATCGGTTCCAGAGTTGGTAGGATACCAGTTCCTCCTTCGAGTCCCAAGAGGATTCATAAGTAATGTCGCACATAGGAAGGGCATTTGAAGAAAGGGCAGGGCTTAAAGTGCATGACGCAATAGGTGGTCCGAGAAAGTCAAAAGAAGGGGGATTCTGAGGGAGTGATGCCACGAAGAGATTTTTTAGAGGCCCAATCCAATCATTTCCCACCAATGTAAGAGACTAAAAATTTAGATTAAAGGGAAGTAGTAGAGGGTCATACCCATACGAGGGGGGAACTCCTATGGTGCCTGTTGATCCTGGCTAGTCAACTGAGCGACCGATACTCTGACCATGCACACTTCCATTCTAAAACTTGTGGAAGCGTCCATATCTCATGAAATTCTAGTGCCTCTTTTATATCCTTTTGTAGCTATCCCAACAAAATCCCCTTCTTTTCCCTATCTAGTGGAGGAAATAGGGGAGACACCCACCAAATGGGATGCCCCCCACTTCTTTAATGACGACGAGGTGCTTCCACCTCCCCCAATAAGGTTTTTCCTCCCCACGATAGTTGCATATCCTTTGTTAGCCCTTTTCTGACGTTTATATGGATGAGGATTCGGGCCATGGACACTTTCCTCAAAGTGAGAAAGGACATATCTGCATCAATATAAGTCTCCAAAGCATTTCCCAAGCACAAATCCCTCCTGAGTCCAAAGCTCTACAGGCGAACTAGGGAGTCTAACCCAGATCAGAAGTTCGGCCACTCGTTCCCGACTAGCATCAAAGAGTCAGGACCATTTTTTTGAGGAGGACCAGAGATGAATCAATGAACCAGGGGGATTTTAAAACCCATGCAACCTCCTCAAATTTCTTGAATTTTAACATGAACCAACCTTTAGATAGGGTTTGGACTGTGGGGTCTTGTTCCATGGATGCCCCAGGAGCTTCCAACCCATTCTAATAGGGTTTTTATCCTGAAGTGGTGTCCATTTTCTCTACCCACCACCACTATATCTGCCATCTCCTTTACTTTGGATAGCATAATGTCGTTCCCCAAAGATAGTTTCAAAGAAGGCCTAGATGTCTTTATTGAGGATGATTTCTTCTGCGTTGAGGAAGATAATTTTTGGCTACCTTCTGGAACAATCACGCTCGGCTGCACATCTTGAGTGGGTTAGTTTCCCCCCTATAGGCTACAGACCTTTTCCTTGTTCTCCCTACTCCCGTCCTGAGCCTGAGGTGGTAAGATTTAATCTACACTTGCAGAAAGTGCAGCGTTTGAGAACTTACCAGGATTTTGACTTGATGTCACCGCTGGCTGGATAAGACCTAAGGCTGAGGACTGCGAGCCACCTCCATGACTAGGGATTTCAGCCCTCTTGTTGCTGCTATTACTAAATCCTGAGACCACGGGTAAAGCTGGAAAGTAGGTTTTGGGCCCGAGAAATGCCTTACAACCCTCTCTAGAGTGTTTGTCTTGCTTTTGCATATGATCATCTCTTCCAGAGTAGGAGGTAGGAAGTCTTCGAGTTCCTCAGAATAAGGGGGAAATATAGTCTCCACGTGGGAAGCTTCGACATTCGCTACTGAATCCAAACCTACTACCTGTCGGGCTCAAGGCATGCACTGTGCGCCGAATGTCTGTATACCTCGTGCTGTGGGAGTGGTCTCAAGATGGAAACCCTCAACCTCCATCTCATCCTATCTCAAAAACCCAAGTCTCGAGACTCGAAATATTTCAGACCGGGAGCCACGTGGCGAGGTCCAAATCAGCTACCCATCTGACTGGTCCTCAAAGTAGTCTAATAGCTCCACCTCCTCCATCTGCTAAGTAAACGACGTGAGCATAAGACCACCCACCGTATCCATCGGTTGGTTGATTAATGAGACCGAGAGACTCACTGGGAAGTTAACCTCAGAAATGGAAACCTGTGGCCACCTCCCACTAGGGTTTACGCATACCTCCATCAGCTTGTGAAAAACCACATCCTATTTTCTAAAAACTAATTAATTTAACTTTCAAAACTATATGATGATGATGATGATTAACGTCCATTGAGACCAAATTGGTCTATCAGACCTTAACAGGGTAAGGGATTACTTGCAATCCTTTAGAATTTTGTGTATATTCTAAAAAATCATTAAGAGAATCTTTCGGAGAACACCATAGTTTTTTTCTCATTATCTATTGTTTTCTAATCTATCGCTGAAATTTACTTGTAAACCTAGATTATTGTTCTACTAGTTATTGACTATCATTTGGACGGTTTATTTGTTGATTTTTGTGGCTAAATATTGTTTATGTAGCAATTTTTTTCTATGGTGATCCAGGGGGATATCAACGACCACCCACCTCTTCCAACTAAGCTCAAAACAATTTTTTGACAATTTTGGCAATTTATTATTTTTAGCAGTTTAACTTCTAAGGCCATTTTGAGGGCCTAAATGAAGGTTTTTTGGGATCGAGCTTCTTAATAATATCCAAAATTGAGCTCCCAAAATTAATCTCCTCGATGACACCTTTCCAACGGGCTATCATACGCCTAAAATGGAGATCGTATGCAAAAGTTACGACCTCGAGAAGTTGATGTACTAACTTACCCAAATAGGGCCCACATGACTTTTGGTGCTTCATCTCCTAGGGTTAGGTTTTTGGATGTCTAGGGTTTTTGAAATTCTTGTTTATTGTAAAAAGGCCTTCAAAGCCTCATTGTAATCATCTTCTGGCGAATGAGCGTAGCCATCACATCTCTTCATAGAGATAAGCCACCACCATTCTAGCAAACTTGTTTCCGCTGCATTTTACAGTTTCAGCTTATTTCCTCATTGAATAGAAAACCAGTTTCACTGTATCTCTGTTATTTTGTGTTAAGCACCTGTTAATAATCTATATTCATTTCATTCTTCTCATAATATTAGTATCAGTGGTATCATATCGGTCTTCTCCTTGTTGTCTTAATGCATGTCCCCAACGAGGTCGGAGTACAAAGAGTTGGGTCTCGAGCTTGTTTCTCTTGAGGACAAAAGCTCTCGCACACCCAAGCGACCTCTCATGGCAGGAGAAAATAAAGATGACGGTACAGGAGATCATTTCAAGTTGTTGATTGAGGAATCCCTCACACAACAAAGGAATGAGATGATGGATAGTTTCGCGCAAATCCTTCGACGACTCCTAATAGGCGACACATATTCTTCGAGCGGAAGTGCCACCCCCTTCAAGGTACAAATAAACTTCGATATTCCTATATTTGAATGTCAGATAGATGGAGATGTTGTAGACAAGTGATTGAATCTACTAGAAGGTCATTTTTCTGTCCATAACTTTTTGAATAGAGAAAAGATTATTTTTGCGCTCCTCAAAGCCATTCCCTATGTCAAAGATTGGTGAGAAACTTTATGTGAGAAAAAGGAAACAAAGGAACCCTCATTATTTACAATCACATCCACCTGGGATTCCTTCAGGGATGTTATTAAGGAACAATACTAACCTATAGGAATTTATGACGATTTGTATACCAAATGGACCACACTGTGGCAAGAAAGAGACCAAGCAGTGTCAGATTTCATGAATATCTTTCATACCTTGCGCACTAAAATGGGTATCAAAGATTCAGAGCGACATCTAGTGCTCAAGTATCACGATGCTCTGCATAGATACATCCAGACTGAAATGGAATTTTTAGACATCTCATCCTTGGGCGTGGCCTACTGATATGCTGTCAAAATCGAGCAGAAGCTCAAACAAAAGACATGGCAATCTGTGCCTAGGAACCCCTCACAACAAAAGCCAGGAAAGGGTGGCCCCAACCCATAGAACAAAGGACAAAGAAAATATGGAAAGTATCAGGACAACTAGTCCAAGCCACAAGCAAAGAAGGACACTGAAAAGACAAAGAAAGATATCGGGAAGTGGTGCGACTTCCATAAGAGCCCTTGGCATAACACCACTGACTCCCACTCAAAGCAGTCACTAGTGGCTGAAGTGAAAGCCTCTGACTCAGATGCGGGTTCAAACTCTAAGATAGAACCAGAAAGGGGAAGACAAATCATTGACGTGGAACCGAGTGCCACTGTTGCTACCACCAAGCTCCAGCCTAGTGAACCAGATGAGCTAGAAGAAGGAGAACGCCTCTTCCATTCACAAATGTGGGCAAAAGGCACCCTGCTGCACTTCATCGTAGATAGCGGTAGCTAGAATAACCTCATCTCAGCAGAGTTCATCAAGCGGCTAGCCTTGCCGACAACCCTCCACCCACAACCCTACACCATTGGATAGCTCTGCCAAGGAAGCGATCTCTGCATCAGCGAACAGTGTCGACTGTCGTACAACATCAAGCCCTTCAAAGACGAGGTATTGTGTGATGTTTCTCCTCTCGAAGTTTGTGATGTTCTTTTGGGCCAACCTTATTTATGGAAACATCATGTTGTATATGAGTCTAGGCCTCGTAGTGTTATTATTACTTTGAACATGAAATTGTACAGGATACCTGAGGCAATCCCACCTTGTGCTATTTCCTTGATATTTGCTAAGAAATGCAGGAAGGTCATCTCTTAGATGGGGAAGTTTGTCTTCTTCGTGATTCTCTCTCATAATAAGAGAAAGATCACAGCTACATCTAGGGTCTCTATGGCCGACCTCTCCACACAGCAGAAGCAAATAGATAAGGTCATGGAAGAATACTCATATATCTTCTCCTCACCTACCGGGGTACCTCTGCACTACCAGGTCAAGCACCCCATCGATATGACCCCCGGTGCACAGCTACCCAATGGGCCAGTCTATCACCGCTCTCTGTTAGAGAATGAGGAGATCAAGCAATAGATCCAAGGATTGCTCCACAAGGGGCACATTCATCCCATCTCATCACCTTGCGGGAGCCCAGTCATGTTGGTACAAAAGAAAGATGGAACCTGGCAAATCTGCACTGATTACCGGGCTCTGAATAAAATCACAGTCAAAAACTGGTACCCGATTCCCTGAATCAACGACCTCCTTGATCAACTCATGGGGGCCAAATAATTCAGTAAGATTGATCTGAATTCTGGCTACCACCAGGTCTCGATAGAATAGACAGATGTATGGAAAACCACCTTCAAGTCAAAGGAAGGCCTTTTTGAATAGTTGTTCATGCCCTTTGGTTTAACAAATTCTCTAGCCACTTTCATGAGGATGATGGATGATATCCTTTGACCCTTCACCAATACTTTTGTAGTGGTGTATCTGGATGACATTCTCATTTACAACAAAATTTGGGCCGAACACTTGCAGCATATTCAACAGGTTCTGCACACCCTGTGGCAGCACAAACTATATGCCGACTTGGAAAAATGCTCCTTTGGCATGGACAAGGTCCATTACCTGGGATACATAATTGATAAGCATGGCGTACATGTGGATCCAACCAAGATCCAATTCATCCGTGAATGGCCAGCCCCAACCACACTCACTGAGCTTCAAAGCTTCTTGGGCCTTGCCAATTTCTACCACAGGTTCGTGTTGGGATTCTCCCATATTACATGGGCCCTTAGCCAAATAACCAGGGGTGGTGGAAAGGTGAAATTTGCATGGGGCCGGTCCCAACAACAAGTGTTCAAATATTTGAAGCATCGCTTGTGCTCATCCCCAGTACTTTCACTACCAGACCTACAACAACCCTTTGAGATCGAGACAGATGCTTCAGACTATGCGGTGGGTGTCGTTCTCACTCAACACAACCACCCTGTAGACTATCATAGTGAGACACTATCAAAAGTCGTCTGTAAGTACCCTACTTATGACAAAGAAATGTATTCCATTGTGAAAGCTTGCCGCCAGTGGAGACATTACATTCTTTGGAAAGAGACAATCATCCACACTGATCATAAGCCATGACAGTTCATGTAGACACAAGGAAAATTGCAGAATGATTGCCATCAAAAGTGGTTCACATACTTACAACAATTCCACCTCAACATCAAGTATAAAATAGGAAGCACCAATCACGTCGTTGATTTCCTCAGCAGACTGTCAGTCATGGCACTCACCACGGTGCTAGAATCCTGCGACCATGAGACCTCTGGATGTCCCCAACTCTGTGAAACAAACTCAGACTTCGCCACCACCAACCAAATGTTGGGTGAAAACGCAGTTGTCGATAATTTTCATCTTCAAGATGGGTTGTTGTGTCATCTGGGCCATATATGTGTTCCATCAAGCAAATGAGAGAAGCTTATCTACGAAGCCCACTACAGTCGGGTGGCAGGACACTTCGGGGTCAAAAAGATAGTGGCAATGCTACAAAAACATTTCTACTGGTCGAAACTTTGACAAGAGGTCAGCAAGTTATCAGGTCTTGCACTGCCTGCGTTATTGCCAAACATACCACTAAGAAACAGGGCTTGTACACCCCTTTTCCTACTCCTGACAGGCCATGGGAAGCCATATCAATGGACTACATGTCGAGCCTCCCATCCACCAAATGAGGAAATGATTGTGTTTTTGTGGTTGTTGATTGCTTTTCTAAGATGACAATTCTGGTTGCCTGCAAGAAGAACATCACAACATAGGCCACTACCAAGCTCTTCTTTGAACAATTCTGGGTACATTTTGGAATCCCACAAACCATTGTCTCAGATCGGGTCAGTCAATTTCTCAGCAAATTCTGTTCGAGCCTCTGGTCACTACTGAACACCAAGCTCACCAAATCCATGACCTTCCACCCCCAGACAGATGGTCAAACCGAGGTTGTCAATCGAATGATTGTGCATATCCTTCGCATGTATAATTCAAATCACCCTCACACATGGGACGAGAGCCTTCCCTAGGTCCAACATAGCTACAACCGAGCCCTGCATAGCTCAACCGACCACAACCCCTTTCAAGTGGGTTTGGAATTCCAACCATTGGATCCCATAGATGTTGCACTTCCCCTTGCGGTCACCTCGACCGACTCATCTCCTACTCCAACTGAAGCTGACAAAACCACCCGGCTCATTGAGCGTATCCAACATATCCTCCAACAGGTTCAGGATATCCTACAAAAGTCCAATGATAAGTACAAGCAGCGCCATGATCAACATCGGGTGCCA
>JZKD02S1781889.1:38923-50500 GCA_000966675.3 Picea glauca | reverse complement strand
CTCAATTAACCATTAAATTCCAAAATCAATTATTAGAAAAATCCTTTCCATCTATTGGATACACAAGGAAATAATTTCATTACGATAGGTCATTAACACTTGATAAAATAGGGGTTTTCATGAATTTTTAAGATTACATTCAATTTGAAAGTCTTCTTGGGTGAGGATGTTGTTGATCAAAGTTCTAATAGGAAAAATAGTAACCATTAGGATTCCAATGGTCACCAATTAAAGGATACTATTATGAAGGAGATGCATGAGAATTATGATGAAAATTCCAAACAACATATGAAATCAGTGTTTGGATATTCTTTCAGCAATAAACATGTGTTCGTTGACCTTGGAAACAATATGGTGTCTCATGAAGCATAGCATGAAGAAGAGTGGGTCAAAATAAATGGTAATTGGTCATATTCCTCTACTTTTGTAAGAAGTTAGCAACAAGAGGATGCAAACCAGGAAGAATGTAATTACAACATAAGGGTTATGAAACTTGAGAGTTATTTAAGGGGCCTTTTTTTTTTAATCTTTGGAGTGGTAGAGTTGTTAGAAGATGTATTTTTCAACCTTCATTAAAACTTGAGTTTGGAGTAGAATACAAAGACCTAGAAGATATGGATTCCGAGCAAAAAGAGTACATGGGTATTGAATTACTTGGTGAATCCAACCCTCATTTGATCAATGGAGATGTTAGTTCAAATTATTTTCAAGATTTATTTGCTCATGTTTTTTACATGGACAAGGAGTATAATTAGACATCCATTGAAAAGGAGAAGGCATTGTAAGTTTTCCTTGCATATGATGATAAATGTATTGTTGTGTTTTTTGCTAAGAATGATAATCAAAGAGATGGAAACCTTTGTTATGGGAATTGCTATTTTTTGTATTGTAGTGACAAAGAAGAATAAGATCACTGGTGTGAGATCACAAATTGGAAATATAGAATGTTTCCATTTTCTCTAGAATATCCAAGCGTGGGATTTGATGGAAGCAATGATAAGGGTTGAGATAGTGATAAGAACCATGCTAACTCTACATCTTGGTAGACAATGAAAGGTGTATATTTGGTATTTAAGGGAAAACTTGATTTATTTTATGCACTTAATTTTGAGTTCGAAGGCCTTGAAGAAACAATTTTTCATGAAGATCAAATGGCAGTTTGGATGAAGCAAACTTTCCCAAAAATAGATAAGCAAAGAAAATATTGGAAATAGGTAACTCATTGTTATTTTCCATTGTTTTCATTCCTTTCCATCATTTTTTCTAAGTGTCCCAATGTTATTTTAATTTTGGTTGTGTCCCAATCAACATTGGTCTCTCTTGGGTACATTGTATAGTGATTGGAGATTTTTTTCCCTACCCTTTTACTTTCCAAATCCTAATGACATCCACCGTCCTCTAAGCCCTATGCATGTACAAGTACCATAGCCTTATAAAATGCATACATGGTTCCATCGATAATACCATGTCACCCAGTGGGCCACTTGATTTACTTTCAACATTTCCATCATTAATTTTATTTTCCCTCTATTGTCTTAAAAGAAGAGGTTGAAACAAGTAGCGACTCCATAACCCAATTTTGACTCCATGGTCCAATTGTTTGACTTCATATCCCAACGGAATAAGGCATTGGTTTTCTCACCCTAGAGTCTAGTTCATCGCACCTCACAGGGAGGATCCATCCCATAAGAGAAACTAATGTTGTCACTTAAAAAGGTTCATTACCCAAAAACTAGTTTTTGTTTGTTGGGCCAACCTTAGGTCAAATTTTGGGGATCAGACAAAAGACATATTTGAATGTAGGAAGTGAACCATACATGTTTATCAAGGTCATTTATCATCAAAGGGTTGGAAAATTTCAATTATGACCCCTTGAAGTATGAAAAATGGGTTTTGCTCATGGGGTCCACCTTGAGTGAAATTGTGCTTATCAAACAAATGAGGAATTTAGGTGAAATATATGGTTTAATAGGGTTTTTAAGGTCATTGATCATGTTGGAGTTGACATAATCTAGTTCAAGGTTGTAAAAGTATGAAAGTATGGTGGGACCCACTTTAGTCCAAAATTTTCACACATAAAAAATGACCTATCTAAAGGTAAGGATTGACTTAGATATGATTTTTAAGGTCACCTAGCCTCATAGATCTAACTTAATTCAATTTTGATCTTTGAAAGTACATAAATGTAGTTATTAAAAAATTCGGCCACAATGAAAAACTATTGTGCAACCAATTGTTGGAAATCCCTATTTGTTTGCTATGTGTTTCTTCTCACAACATGTTATTTTAACTTTGTATGTAGGAGATATAAAATTTTGAATCTCAAAAACCAAGGAGGCACATTTTTTGTGGTTTATGGGCCTTTTTTCTATGCAAAATTCAACTAAACAGTTTCTATCACTCTAGTCTGCCAATTAAGAAATCGTTTTATGATATTGTTGATAAGGATGGGGGATACATATGATACAACTCGTTTTACACCATGTAGAGAAAATTGTTTGACAAAATAGGGTATTTACACATAGGTTGAACACCTTAAGCAACAACTCACACAAACAAATCAAATATCAACACAACAATGTATTATGTGGTTAAAACTCTCAAAGAGTGAAACAATCCATGACACGAACCAAGACAATCACTTGAGGAAATATATTAATGAAAAATAAAATAATTAGACATATGATTTTATCACAATTGGTCATCAACAAATGACCCTTCATGCTCTTTAAATAGAGATCATGGACCACTTTGGTGTTAAGCCATGAATCAATATAGTCATTAATATCGAGGAGAATATGAACCATAAGAACACTTTATGTTTAGAATATCTCATAACCATTGGATTACATAAATAAAAAAGTATACTAATGCATACTAAGGAAACACACTAAAGAAACACACTTTACCTAAAAAAACATTATACCAAATTGATTTTAACTAACTCCTAAGTGTCTAAATATGCTAACATCCCCCCTTAAGAATGACTTGGGATCCTAAGTATCTAAATACCCTAACATACCACCTTAAAAACAAATTGGGATAGGATTGAAGGATTTAGAAAGGTGACACAATAGGATAAGGAAGGAGGCATTAGAACCTATCCCCTCTTAATGGAAACTTCTTGAACTCCTAATATATATTGAAGTCTAGAATTTTTTTATTATAAAAGAGACTTTGCTAAAATGTTTGCAACTTGATCATTTTTAGGGAAAAATAGAACTTCAATTATGCTATCTTGAATAATATTTTTGATGAAGTGCATGTGTATCTCAATGTGTTTGTTGCATTGATGTTGAAATGGATCTTTGGTGAGCTTGATGGTAATGTGATTGTCACACTAGAGTTTGGTTGGATATTGTTGCTGGAATACAAACTCTAAAAGGATATATTAAGGCCACAAGGATTCTTGAATTGCATTAACTACTTCTTGGTACTTTTCTTCTATTAAAAAAATAGAAAGATCCAAGATCTTGTTTGTTTTTACAAGCTCAAGTAACAAATATGAAGTGAAGACTGAAAACATAACCTGTAGTAGTTTTTTTATCACGAGGTTCGCTAGTCCAATCAAAATTAGTGAAACAGACCAACAAAGGGTTCCTCCTTGAATTTTTATGTATCCCAAACTGAACTCTACCTCGAATATACCAAAGTATCATTTTTTCTACTTTACAATAGCTCTCATGGGGTGTTTGCATATATTGAGCAACAAGACCAATAATAAAGGAAATATCAAGACGAGTATGAGTCAAATAAAAAAAATATACCAACTAACTAATGGTACAAAGTGACATCTACTTCAGGTATAATACAAGTGGAAATAAGTTTGTCTCCATATTGAAAGAGAGAAGGGGTTGGTTTACACTATTCCATGTGAAAATGACGAACAAGGTCACATGCATACTTATATTGGGAAAGGGAAATTCCTTCCTTGGTTTGCAATACTTGTATGCCAATGAAATAATGAAAATAACCTAAGTCTATCATTTCAAATTTCTTCTTAAGGTTGGATTTTACATTGTATAAACATTTGGGGTCACCACTATTGACTCGCAAACTAGCCACCATCCTGCAAATAGTTGCAAGGCAAATTTTAATTTTTTATTATTATCTATGATATGATAAATATAACTATAGGTGGGACCCCCTAGGGAGAAATAAAGGATGTTTAATTTCAATTATCCTTGGGATTGAATGTTACAATTATACTGAAATGGTATCATTTACATTATGGAGTGATAATGTTTCCTTCTTCATTTGATTATGAGATTTACTATAGATTTGGTTGCACAAGAAAGAAAAATGTTATGCTTGTAAAAATGCAAAAGATTTTCTATCTTACACACATTCCGCTCATAAAATTATATTAATACTTATAAAGGAATATTATGAGGCATTAAAGGGTTTTATTTTACTTATAATTGTTGTGTCTCAACAAGCATTTATCACAAAGGTTGAGTTCTAATTACATGATATAGCTTAATAGAAATGGCAAGTTCATTTATATAGAATCATTTCATGCAAATAAGGTATAATGATATGGTTTAACATGAAAAATACTTCATATATCTCCAAAGGTCATCACATACATACAAGAAGTGTTGGTTTTACATATGAAAAGGTGACACATTACAATTGAAGGGTGGAAGTTTTCAATGCAAATTGCATATGGTATATTATATGAATTCGACATCGATACTATATATCACTTGCCATTTCTTGAACCTTGCATTTAATTACTTAGATTGGAATATTTGTATATATTACATCCATTATTTGCATTGAATGTGGTTTTAAATGAAATCTTGGATAATGAGGTTCAATGCGAAGTTTTATCTGTCATTTGAGATGGTCATTTTATGTGGATGTTGACATGATAATATAACAAAATATTGCTCGCACATTTGGCATATTCTACATTTGTGATTTGTTATGGTGGATGGTGGAATATGAGATGGATTAAAAAATTCATTTGTCAACAATTTATGAAGAACATGACACCCCATGAATTCAATTCAAGGGATGCAGGAATTTAATTGTTGAGGTATACCACCCTATGTTGGGGTTTTGGCATTCCATTTGATTTTGAGTTGATTGAGAAGCACTCTGGTTCTGAAGCTTAACTATGGAAGTTGGGTTAACTAGGAAGCTTGTTTTTAAAAAATATTTGAGTGCCAAGGAAAGGTATGGCTATTCTATCTCATACCCATCAAATGCATTCTTTTTTGCAGTAATAGTTTATGAATAGATCTGCTTGATTGGTAAATGAGTATGATTGTTTTGACTATCTTATTTAACTCATCTTGTCACTTCAAAGAGAATTTTTTTCCCATTTTATTTCTCTGGTATTTATCCTCCTCATGAAAACCATTTATTCTAGTCCTGACTATGTAAATTCATTATAAATGGCTCATTTTTCGACTTGGTGTAGCTTCATTCTGTTGGACAACTGAGAAGGGGGGGGTGGTGAATCAATTGTTACTATGCTTAAAAAATTATTCCCATTTTAAACTCTTTACAGAACACTCAATGATGATCACAATAATGCAGGGAAGTAAGCAATAGAATATTCAACATCAATCACACACATGAAATATACAGAGACATATATTTTCTGAGGAAGCCCATAAAGGGAAAAAACTCATCTTCTTGATATGATAAGTATCTTTATTTTATGTACATTATCATTCTTATGAGCTCCAACTCCTCTTGAGGCTACAACCTATGTTTTACAAGTAGCAGCTTGCTAAGAGCACCAACTCTCTGGTTTCTCTAGCACCCACTAGAAGGAAGCACCAACTCCTTAAGTGTTCTAGCACCAACTGGATGGAAGCACCAACTTATAGTCACACAGGCACCATCCTATATAACATAGAAAAATAGTTCTCCCTTGCACCACCCTACCACCCGGGTTTTTCTGGCTGCAGCCAGATGGAAGCTACAACTCTCTATGTTCAAGCACCCACTTGAAACTCTAAGGAAAACAATCCTCCCTAGCAACTCCCTACCACCCTGAAATATAAATCTTTTCTTACTTAAATTTATCACAATGATACAATATTTATCAATGTCTTATGAGTCTCATCACTATTATGCTACCTTGCTCTGCTCTGCCTGCATCAGTGTGTTCTTGCACGCATGCCTTGCGCATTATGTTCTTCTTCATTTTATGCTCTGTATGCCATGTCCCTTCTATGCGCTATGCCTCTACATGCTCAACACTGCATCACTGTTCTACCCTTCAGGTTGTTCATTATGTCCTATCCTACCCACACCCTTGCTCACGAGAGAATCAACATCCTCTTCTATGTTCTGCATCACTTTCACATGATGAGTCCTCTACATGATCATCATTGCAACTCTTCGTATTCTCTGGTAGTTATGTTGAATGCGTTCATCATTAGTGGTCATTTTCCTGAGATTCTTTGGCTTCTTTGACAATCAAAACTCTTCATCTTCTCTGTAAAATAAAATCAGTCATATTTGGCTTATAAGCCCCTTCCTTCATGTGACCACTGGCAGTGACCAAACACCTATTCAGAAGGCACTTCCTGATCTCGGTCTAGTGAGTGCTAGCTTAGTTTCTCGATATGACCCTGGGCGATGATCTCATGTGATCATGTAATTACGACTAGATCGTCGATCTCACGATATTGATAGTGCTCCTGAAAGGACGAATAAGATCAGACGATTTATTTCACAAAAACAAATCAATGGTCAACTTTGATCCTTACACTCATCCTTTCATTTGTTCAATTCGATGGCTAGGACTTAATCAAACATTGATATGGACGAATTTCGTAACTTATCCCTTCGGGACTTCGAGATTTAAACTTTTCAAACTTACACTATCCTTCCACTGTACTATGATCAACGATTGAGAATACATTCGTAGTGATCTTTCAGATTGGACGATTTGTGTCCTTGATGGCGTGATCTTCCACATGTCCTTGTTGAGGTGGTCTGTTGATGTGGGTGAGAAATGTAGGGAGTGTAGTGGAGTGTGGAGGGAGAGTGCGGTAGTGGAGTGTGACGTCGGAGCACGAAGGTGGTATGTATGAGTGGTTTGGTGGTTCACTCGAAGGGGGGGGTTAGGCAGTGAGTGGTAATGAGCGAGGGGGGTTTGAGTTAACAGAAAGGTGACACATATGAGGGTCCCACAAGGAAAATACCACCAACTCGAAGGCCCCCTGTGGTTAAAGGCATAAAGCTCGAGGGGGGTCTGATATTCCCTGTCGACCGTAGATCTGAGTCCTCGATTCTCAGTCGCTGAGATTAGCGTGCCCTTTACCCAACTTATCCTATCCTTCCACTTTAGAATTATCTGACAACTGTGATATTCTTCAGATGATCCGATGGTTGAGAAGGTATTTCATCTCTTCGGGTCTCTGGTCTTTGGAGATTTCAAATCTCAAAATGACGCTCTGGATCAGACAACCCAAATTCACTTCAAACGATCTAACAGTTGAGATATTCTTCGGACGATCTGATGACTGAGATTTAGTTTGGATGATCCGATGGTTGAGGATTCATTTCGTCTCTCTGGGTCTCTAGACTTCAAGAATTTCAAATCTCAAACCGAATTCTTGAAGTGATATTTTTCCGGATAGTAACCTCCTCACATATTTATACTCAAAATGAATGATGTTCGTTGGATCAGGATCTTATATCATTGACCCGATTTGTCTGCAATGCAACTCTTCTATCTTATCTTGTTCTTCCACTTAGAATGATCTAATGACTGACAAAAATTCAAGTTTGATCTGACGGATAATGGGCATTCGGATAATCAAATTCTCAACTCTTTAGCCTCGTTTAACTTACCCTTCAATTAATTTGATTTGATGGTCAATGGATATTCGTGTGATCATGATCTCAGATATCAGCCCTTTCTTATCATGTCCTTCCACTAATCCAATCCGACGGTCCTCGCCCTTCAATTCCTGTAAAACATGCCAACAATCTCCCCCTTTGGAATTGATGGCAAACCTAAAATGATGTTGCTTGGACCTCCAACTATAGCATCTGTACCACTCCTTTTCTCCCCCTTTGACATCAATGTCAAAGAAAACATGCTCCCCTTGAGCTGTTGCAGTAATTTGTGGAGGTATCATATATTCAACCAACACATACTCCCCCTGACAAGATGAACTCTCTTAGGTTGATAATGGGGTCACGCCTAACTTCTGGCGTGGATACTCAAATTGAGATTTTGCAAGTGGTTTAGTGAAGATATCAACAATCTGATCTTTGGATGGAATATAATGCAAATAAAAAACATTGTTGGTCACCAGTTCCCTCAATAAGTGATACTTGATGGGTATATGCTTGGTCTTGGAGTGAAATACAATATTCTTTGACACATTGATTGCACTAGCATTATTACAATGAATTGGGATCGGTGCAGTATAATTTACCTCCAAGTCTGCAAGTGTTTGAATCATCCATAATACTTGGTTACAACAAGTGGAAGCTGCAATGTACTCAGCTTCTGTAGTTGATAAGGAAATGGAGCCTTACTTCTTTCTCAACCATGCTACAAGATAATATCCTAAGAAGAATGCACCTCCACTCGTGCTTTTCCTTTCATCCATGTAGTTAGCCCAATCAACATCTGAATAGACTAATAATTGAAAATTATGATTCCTAGGATACCATAGGCCATAGTTCATTGTTCCTTTCAAATATTTGAATATTCTTTTGACAGATATCAAATGTCTCTGTTTAGGTGCAGACTGATACCTTCCTACATTCCAACATCATGCATTATGCCTGGATGAGATGTTGTGATGTACAAAAGGTTTCCTATCATAGACCTATATGAACTCTGATCAACATTAGGTGAGTCATCATCCTTGCTTAGCTTGCATCCAGTGAAATAGGTGTTCTTACAGGTGTAGAATATTCCATTTGAAACCTTTTCAATATTTATATTAGATATTTCTCCTGAGAAAGAAATAGTCCTTCATACCTTTGAGTAATTTGCAGACCAAGAAAAAATGAAAGTTCCCCTATCATAGACATTTCAAATTCAGATTGCATGGAAGAAGAAAACCATTTTACCAGTGAAGCATTATTACTTTCGAAGATGATATCATCTAAATAGACCAACACAATGAGAAAATCATTACCCTTTGTTTTCATATATAGATTTTTGTCAACTGCTCCTCTCTTGAACCCTTTTTCTTGAAGATACTTATCCATTTTGTAGTACCAGGCATGGGGAGCTTGTTTCAACCCATATAAGGCTTTCATCAGCTTGTAGACAAAGTTAGGGTTAAATGACAGTTGGAAACCTTCTGGTTGTTCCATATAGACTTCTTCTTTTAGATCTCCATTTAGAAAATCTGACTTGACATCCATTTGATAGACTTTAAACTTCTTATGACAAGCATAGGCAAGAAACATTCTAATAGATTCTAATCTTGCTACGGGTGCAAATGTTTCATCAAAATCTAGTACTTCTATTTGAGAATACCCTTTACAGGTCAATCTGGCTTTATTCATGACAATTTGTCCTTGTTCATTCATTTTATTCTTAAACACCCATTTGGAGCCAATTACATTCTTATCTGTCGGTCTAGGAACAAGCTCCCAAGTATTGTTCTTCTCAATTTGATCCAGTTCCTCGTTCATTGATTGTAACCAATTTACATCTTCACTGGCTTCATTGAAGTTCTTGGGTTCCACCATGGATATGAGGGCTATATTTGATTTCTATGTGTCTTTGATTATCCTTCTCCTGGTTTGTGCACCTTTGTCTTTCTCACCAATTATCTGACTTGTAGGATGATTCTTTTGAGTAATTTTGGAGGAAGGATTTGATGTTGTCTGTTGATTTGAGTCTGCCTGAGTGTTTGTATCTTCATCTGACTCAGAGTCTTCTTTTTCTAATTCTTGGACCTGTTCATCTTCAACTTCAACTATATCCTTTGTTGTTGATTCAATATTGCTCACCTCTCTTACCGGGACTCCTTCATCAACTTTTATATCAATACAATCAACCAATTTATGCAGCCTCTTATTATAGCACATGTATCCTTTACTGTTTATAGCATACCCTAAGAATATGCCTTCATCAGCCCTGTCATCATACTTGCCAAGGTTTTCATTATTATTCTTTATGTAGCACTTAATCCCAAAGGCTTTGAAGTGTTTGATTGTAGAAGGTCTTCCATGCCACAATTCATAAGGTGTCTTTTCACTGTGTGGTCTAAGGTGAGCTTTGTTAAGAATATGGATTGCTATGTGTATTGCTTCTACCCAATAGGTTTTACCAATGTTCTTCTCATTCATCATTGACCTGTCCATTTGTTGAACTATTCTATTTTCCCTCTCAACTACTCCATTTTTCTATGGAGTTCCTGGGATTGGGTATTCTCTTTTGATCCCATGTTTATCACAAAATTCCTTGAAATCACTTGACATAAATTCTCCTCCTCTGTCCAATCTTACAATTTTTAATATGTTGCCTGCTTGATTCTCAGTTAAAGCCTTAAATATTTTAAATTTCTCAAATGCTTCAACTTTTTCTTTGAGAAAGGCAACCCAAGTGAGTCTGGAATAATCATCAATGATCAACATGAAGTAGTTTTCCTTCCCTGTGCCTTCTTGTCTTGATGGTCCACATAAATCCATATGAACTAATTGGAGTGGTTTCTCTATTGAAGTAGAGTTCTTGGATTTAAACTGTGTCCTGGTTAGCTTTCCTACTTGGCAGGGTTTACACACAAAATCTTGTGGCTTTGATATTATTGGAAGATCTTTTACTGCCTCAAGATTTTTTATCTTGATTAAGTGGTAAGAGTTTAGATGTCCAAGTTTCCTATGCCATATCCAACTCTCATCATGTTTTCCTAGATGACACTCTTCTCTATCTTCTTTAAGCACATATACATTATTATTTGTCCTTATTCCTTTAGCCACCACTTTTCCTGAGTTTACAGACTTTATCTTACAATCTTTGGAAGTGGACACCACTTCATATCCTATGTCACACATTTGACTTACACTAAGAAAATTATGTTTCAACCCATCTACAAGAAGGACATATTGAGCTTTTCCTTTGCCATTACTTAAACTCACCATCCCTTTACCCTTGATTTTACTTGGTTCATCATTTCCAAAAGTCACATTTCCTTTTTTTCCTTTACTTATAGACATAAACTTATCCTTGTCTCCAGTCATGTGTTTGGAACATCCACTGTCTATATACCAGTGGTCCTTTTGTTTTGGGGCTGAAAGTACTAGACCACATTTTTCACTATCTTTCTTTTTCCATGTGCTGGAATTTTTAGCTAAGGGTTTTCTCTTTGTATCTGTTTTGTAATTCTTCAGATGGCATTTTGTAGCTTTGTGGTCGAATTTATGACAGTTATAACATTTGAGCTCATTGTTCAATAGGTCAAAGTGATTGGTGCAACTTTGTCTACTCATTGGTTGTTTAGTTCTATGTTGCAAATATTTTTTATTTCTTGATCTCCTCAGTTGCATGTCTCTAAACTTAATTTGACAATTTGCAATATTATGACCAAAATTAGAGCAGTAAAAACAATAACCATGGAAGAAATTTTGTAC
>JZKD02S1781889.1:0-15315 GCA_000966675.3 Picea glauca | reverse complement strand
TTGCAATCTATTCTATTAAAGGACAGAACTGCAGTTCGATGATCCCCTCGTGTACTAAGTCTTGGATGTAGTGCATGTGGATAGCGATATCCTTCATCTATTGTCTCTAAAAAGGATCTCTGTAAAACTTCAAAGTGATCTGGTTGTCACACCAGATGACGATCGATCGATGAAACTAAACTCCCAGCTTAGTGAGAAAATGTTGTAGCCACATAGTCTGAATGGTTATGTTAACTACCCCTTATGTACTCTACCTTGGCTAAAGATATATCAATAGAAACCTTCTTCTTGCTCAACCAACAGATAGGTCCAGAACCAAGATTGAGTGAGTAACTAGATGTGGAATTGCAACCAATGTTATCACCATCCCATTCAGAATCAGTGAACCCGATGAGGTCAAATGTAGATTCTGATGATTCCCAAAGGTGATGGTGCCATGTACGTATCGAATGATACACTTTGTAGCCTTCCAATGTAGCTCATGTGGCTTCTGCATGAACCTGTAAACTGCTTCAATTTCATGGGAGAGGTATGATATGGAATATGTGAGATACAAAAATCTCCCCACTAGATTTCTATGTAGTGTGTTATCCACCAGTGGAGTGTCCATGCCATCCTCAAGTCTGACTCCTGATAGGAAAGGAGTTGGGGTAGAATTGTAGTCTGTCATGTGAAATTTCTCAAGGCGATATTGTGCATACTTGGCCTGAGATAGTTTGATGCTTGATGCATCCTGACTGATCTCAAGTCTAAGGAAGAAATGTAGCGGACCCATTTTCGTCATCAAGAACCTATCATGCAGAATCCTCTTGACTGCAACAATTATTGAATTCAAACAATCAGTGATCTACAAATCATCAACATACATAACTAGGAGTAGAAGTGAATTATCCATCCTGATCATGTAAACATTCAGGTCTGAATTACAATGTACAAAGTTCTTTGACAATAGGTAGAAGTCCATCTTAGCATACCATGCCCTCAAGGCCTGCTTGAGGCCATAAAGAGACTTCTTCAGTCGACAAACTAAAATGAATCCTGAACAAATCCGTGGGGATGCTCCATATATATTTCTTCAGAGAGATCATCATGAAGAAATGAATTATTCACGTCCATTTGATGGACTTCCCATCCCTTGGCTGCCACAATAGAAAGTTCCAAACATATGGAATCCATATTCACTACTGGAGCGAAGGTCTCATCATAGTCAATGTCGTTCACCTACTGAAATCCTTTGGAAACTAGTCTCGATTTGTATCTACTATCCTATCCATCCACTACGCTCTTGGTCTTGTAGACCCATATGCACATAACAAGTTTCCTTCCTGAAGGAAGGGGAACCATATCCCAAGTATGGTTCTCGAGGAGGGATTTTTCCTCCTCCTGCATGGTGGATTCCCAAAAGTGATTTTCAGCAGCCTCACCATAGGATTGTGGATCTGAAGGCTAAACCAAGAAAATATTCCTAGGTGGCATCATTTCAGTGGAAGTGAGTGCAATAGGAGGCTCCTCGAAATCATATCGAGTCTTCCCAGTATCATTTGGATCCCCAACAATATTTCCTGCATCCTGAAGAGTAGTCTTGTCCCACTTGGACCTCTGCTTTGGTTCTGCATCTATATCTGCATGAACTAACTCTTCTTATGACTATACTAACTCTATATCTTGATCATACGAATCCTATGAATGAGAACTCTCATCTAAATAAGATTCGGAATGTACATGCTCATCATCTCTGAAAGGTGGAAGAACAAAAGTGTCTACATGCGGCTATTGAGGTACATGCGAGATACTTTCCTCGAATTGGACACTACGGTCAATGATGAGTAATTATTAGGAGAGATCAATGAGTTTGTATCCCTTCACACCCTCGGGATATCCAAAAAATATAGACTCTTTGATCTGTGGATCAAGTGCCTTCCTCTTCTCAGAGGGAATCCTGGCCCATGCACAAGAACTGAATATACGAAATTGGGCCACTTCCGGTTTGAGGCCACTCCAAGCCTCCTAGGTGGTCTTATCCTTGACAGATGTATGGGGAGATATTTTTTGGATGTAGGTTTCACAATTAAGTGCTTCAGTGCATAATTTCTGTGGAAGTGACTTTTCATGTAACATGTAAGATGCCATCTCTTTTAGAGATCTATTTTTTATGCTCAACAACTTGTTGAAATATTATATCTGCAAAGAGTATTCTATTTATTATTGAGTTATTATTCATTAGATTAATCCCCTTTTGTGGATTCTTCAAACCCTAAATATAATATGCAAATTGAGAAGTCACCCCCTAGGTTAATTAAAGTGGTTTTAACCACTAATAAGACAAGTCATCCCTTCCCAGTGAAGAGACACCTTTCCATCACCTTCCAGTTTGTATAAATAAAGGAATCCAATGCCTCATTATCTCACTCACTCATTCTCTCATCCAGTGCACAAGTTTGGTAGCTGCAGTTGGGAGAAGAATGAAGAGAGAGGCGCATTGCTCAGTGTTGGATATTCTCTAGTGTTTTGGTTTATTGTCTTGGCATTGTATTGGCTATGTATATTAAGGAATTTTTTGTTGGGTTTTCTCCCCCATGAGGGTTTCCCGGGACAAATGTTGTGTATCTTTTGATTGTGTTTATCTCAGTGATCCTATCTATGCTATGGTTATCTAGTAAAATGAAAAGAAACCTAATAATAACTTAAACCTTAACATGGAATCAGAGCTAAGCTGAAGAGAGAATCTTTCACTGGATAAAGAAAAATGTCATTGTTGTTATACAAGAAAATTAGGGTTTTTTGTTGAAGAGGAATATCAAAATACAAAACCATCTAGAAAAGTGTGCCCTAGCCCAGGGAACTTTTTGGCACCTTGAAAGAACATTTTCAGTGGTCGGATACTCTGAAAAGTCAAATCCTAGTCTTGACTAGTACCCAAATAACATAAGTACCAGAAAACCAGGAAGCCAGGAAACCAGAACCAGTACCAGAACTACCAGTGCAAAATTCCATTGGTTCAGTTTGAAGGGGAAGATTTTGGATTTTCTGAAATATGACTACACCAGGCTACTCGCCTCAGCCAAGTGCACCTCCTGGTAAGTTCAAAATTAAATCCTAAGAATTTTCAATTTTTGGTCATTTACCTAGCTCCAGGTAAACATGTCTGCAAGAACTAAGCTTATTGACAAGATAGAACATGTGGAAAACTTTCGTTCTTGGAAGAATAGGATTTCACTCATTCTTGAAGAGAATGACCTAGCAAGATTCATTAAAGAAGATGTACCAAAAACTATCGATGTTGTAGCTAAAGAAAAACACCAAAAGGACACAGTTAGGGCCAAAAGAATCATTGTAGATTCTATTAAAGATCACTTTATTCCTCAAGTGGTTTCAAAGAAGAATCCAAAATAAATATTTGATGCCCTAACTAGAATGTATGAAGGAAAGAACATCAACCAGAAGATGAATCTAAGAACTCAACTCAAAAGTACATGGATGCAGAAAGGAGAAACAGTTCAAGAGTATTTCTCTAGAATATCACAATTCATGGAACACCTAGAAGCAATTGGTGATACTCTAGATGAAGAAGAACTCATAATGATATCCCTTAATGGTCTCACAATACCTTGGGATGCATTCATCCAAACTATTTGTGCCAGAAAGGAGAAACTACACTTTGATAGTCGTTGGGAAGAATGTGTTCAAGAAGAAGCAAGATTAGCTAACCGAGAAGCAATAATATCAAGAGATGAAGATCAATACCTAGTTGCTCATACTAAAGGACGAAGGAAGAGGTATTACTTCTAGAAAGAAACCCATCAACATAAGGAGTCTCACCCCCCAAACAAATTCATACATAAATAATCTCACTCTCCAAGGAGATTTCAAAATTTTCAAAAAGGTAAAAGAAGAGATAAAGATTTCTCATCCTACCAATGTTACCATTGTGACAAGATGGGACATATTGTTAATAATTATCCAACTAGAAGAGAAGAATACAATAAGAGAAACAAGAGGCACCATGTCCACACAATTGAATATGAAGAGACACCCAAAAACATGATAAAAGAATAGATTGAAGACTATGTCTTAATCTCTTCCTTCTCAGGATCAGTGTCACCTAGTGAGGACACTTGGCTCATATATACTGGTGCTTCCAAGCACATGACGGGTCAAAGAGATATTCTCTCTTTCCTTACAAAAAATAACTTTCCCCAGAAAGTAACACTTGGAGATGATTATCGGTACCCTATAAAAGGAGTATGAGAATCAAATTACAAACTTGATTCAACAACCCCAATGAAGATGAAGGATGTACTATATGTACTAGGTTTTAAAAAGAACTTACTTTCTATATCAACTTTACATAAGAAAGGATTTAGAGTTTCTTTCATAGATGGAGAAGTTCTTATGTGTCCCAAAGGAAAAACCATGGAAGAATCAATTGTTATTGGAAAAGAAGAAGGTGGATTGTATAAGCTAAAAGGTCACTCAGAAGCAGCCTTGACTCATTAAATTGAGAATCCCTTTGAACTTTGGCATAGAATACTATCTCACATTAACCACAAGGCATTACCATATGTAAGAAAGGAAGTCATAGGTCTACCAGAATTCAAGGTTGACCATGAAGGTGTGTGAAACGGATATGCACAAGGAAAGAACATCAAGATCCCTTTCCTGAAGAGAGACACTAAAGAAAAAGGAGTCCTAGAGCTCATTCACTCAGATGTATGTGGCCCAATTCAATAAACCTCCATCAGTGGGTATGTATATTGTGTATCTTTTATTGATGACTATTCTCGCAAAACCTAGGTTTACTTTTTGAAATCAAAAGATGAAGTGTTCGGTAAATTCAAGGAATTCAAAGCCTTGATAGAGAATCTCTCTAAAAGAAAGATCAAGAGACTCTAGTAGGATAATGGAGGAGAATACACCTCAAAAGAGTTTACAAACTTTTGTAAATATGTCAGGATCAATATGGATCTCACCACTCCCTACAATCCTCAACAAAATGGTGTAGCAGAAAGAAAGAACAGAACTATAATAGAAGCAATGAAGACTATGATACATGATCAAGATCTTCCAATGCACTTATGGGAAGAAGCAACAAGAAAAACAGTGTATGTATAGAACAGATTGTCCCATAGTGCACTTGGGTTCAAGACCCCTAAATATATGTTCTCTGGAAAGAATCCAGAAGTAAGCCATCTCAAAATATTTGGTTGTCCAGTATTTCTACACGTTCCAAAAGAGAAGAGAACCAAGTTGGACCCTTCAGGAAAGAAGGGAATATTTGTTGGATAGTGTGAGTCATCCAAGGCCTTCATAATTTATATACCAGGTTATCATCATATTGATATCAACATAGATGTAACCTTTGATGAATATGCATCTCTCAAGAAATCAAGAAGATGCCAACTTGAAGAATTATATGAAGAAGAACCTATGGCTCCAAAAGTTGCAGAACTAGTGAGGGAAGTCATAAATTCCCTTGATGAGGAGATTATAAAAGATCGTGACATAATAGAATCTCAAGAACCTCCCCAGATAAATATCTCCCACAAGTGAAAGCCATCGTGGGAAAGGGAACTTATTCAATATGGAGAGAAGTATGGTGCTCCCGAAGGAACCATGAGACAAGTCAAGAGACCCAAGACATTCTCCAGTTATATGGATTTGATGTGTGATCTCTTAGAGAAGGATCCTAATTTATTTGAAGAATCCATTCATAATAAAAAATTGGAATATTCCATGATAGAAGAATACCAATACATTATAAAGAATGATGTATGGGAAATAGTTCCCAAACCGAAGAGAAAGGATGTGGTATATTCCAAATGGATTTACAAGATAAAACATGTTGTTGATGGAAGTATTGAGAAATATAAAGCAAGGTTTCTTTCTCTTGGATTTTCTCAAAAGGAAGGCATTGACTCTGAAGAGACGTTTTCCTCTGTAGCCAGATACACTTCAATCAGAACCATCATATCCCTTGCAACTAAGATGAAGTGGAATTTACACCAGATGGATGTGAAAACAAGTTTCCTAAATGGTGTCATTGAAGAAGAAGTGTATATAGAACAACTTCAAGGATTTGAATTAGAGGACATAAAGAATCATGTATGCAGATTGAAGAAGGATCTGTACAGATTGAAACAAGCTCTTATAGCTTGGTATGGAAGAATTCACAGTTTTCTGACGAGCTTAGGATTTACCAAGAGTAAAGTAGATTCTAATCTTTACTTCAAGGTTATGAATGTTGATTCTGTTATATTGTTGGTGTATGTGGATGAATTATTTCTAACTGGAGAAGCAAAGTGCATCACTGATTGTAAGAAGAAGCTCACTGCAGAATTTGAGATGAAAGACCTTGGCCTAATGCACTATTTCTTAGGTCTTGAGTTTTGGTAGAGTCCAGAGAAGATCTTCCTTAACAAAGGGAATTATGCAGTTGAAATACTGAAGAGGTTTGATATGTTGGAGTGAAAATCTATGAATACACCCATGGAAACAAAGTTGAATCTCCTGGTTGAAACTTCGTCAAAATTTATTGATGCTACATTGTACAGATAGATCATTGGATCGTTGATGTATCTGATGAACACCAAGCCAAATATATGTTTTGTTGTGAACACCTTGAGTAAATTTCTGGTAGAGCCCAGATGTGTTGACCTAGTTGCTGCAAAACATGTGATGAGTTACCTTAAGGGTACATTATATTTTTGTCTCAGTTATAATGGATATCATGACTTCAGATTGAGTGGTTATACCAATTCAAATTGGTCTGGAAGTGTCTCTGATAGAAATAACACTTTAGGATGCTGTTTAAATCTAGGGTCAACCATGTTCTCATGGCAGAGTCGGAAGAAATCAAGTATTTCTCTCAGCATGATAGAAGTAGAATACATTGTTGCATGTTCCCCTAGTTGTGAAGCCATATGGATTCATAAGTTGTTGAAAGGTCTATTCTATCTGGATATGGAAGCAACTGTGATTCTATGTGATAACTGGAGTTGTATAAAGATGACAGAGAACCCTGTGTTCCATGACAAGTCAAAAAACATAGAAATATGATATCATTACATCTATGATATGGTGTAGAGAGGAGCCATAAAGCTCTAGTATGTTAGAAAGGATGAACATGTTAGAGATATGTTTACCAATCCTTTGTCTCATGTAAAATTTGAAAACTTTTGAGATAAGATTGGTGTAGTCCAAAAGGACCTCCCTCGAAAGGGGGACTAGTTTTTTTATGTCAGCCTTGTGCTGAATATTTCTAGCTTCGTGTTGATGTTGTTGAGATGCTAGCTTTGTGTTGAATATTTCTAGCTTCGTGTTGATGTTGTTGAGATGCCAGCTTCATGCTGGATATTTCCAGCCTAATGTGGATGTTGATGATGCTTCAGCCTTTATGTTGTTATGTTGTTGTTGTTGATGTTGTATCAGTCTTGTGTTGTTATTGATGATGAAGATATATTAGTGTTATACTAATTCATTTTGATGCAGATGATGATGATGTCATTCCAACTCCTTGCTGTGGATGATGATATTGATGATGAAGANGGGAAAGGGAACTTATTCAATATGGAGAGAAGTATGGTGCTCCCGAAGGAACCATGAGACAAGTCAAGAGACCCAAGACATTCTCCAGTTATATGGATTTGATGTGTGATCTCTTAGAGAAGGATCCTAATTTATTTGAAGAATCCATTCATAATAAAAAATTGGAATATTCCATGATAGAAGAATACCAATACATTATAAAGAATGATGTATGGGAAATAGTTCCCAAACCGAAGAGAAAGGATGTGGTATATTCCAAATGGATTTACAAGATAAAACATGTTGTTGATGGAAGTATTGAGAAATATAAAGCAAGGTTTCTTTCTCTTGGATTTTCTCAAAAGGAAGGCATTGACTCTGAAGAGACGTTTTCCTCTGTAGCCAGATACACTTCAATCAGAACCATCATATCCCTTGCAACTAAGATGAAGTGGAATTTACACCAGATGGATGTGAAAACAAGTTTCCTAAATGGTGTCATTGAAGAAGAAGTGTATATAGAACAACTTCAAGGATTTGAATTAGAGGACATAAAGAATCATGTATGCAGATTGAAGAAGGATCTGTACAGATTGAAACAAGCTCTTATAGCTTGGTATGGAAGAATTCACAGTTTTCTGACGAGCTTAGGATTTACCAAGAGTAAAGTAGATTCTAATCTTTACTTCAAGGTTATGAATGTTGATTCTGTTATATTGTTGGTGTATGTGGATGAATTATTTCTAACTGGAGAAGCAAAGTGCATCACTGATTGTAAGAAGAAGCTCACTGCAGAATTTGAGATGAAAGACCTTGGCCTAATGCACTATTTCTTAGGTCTTGAGTTTTGGTAGAGTCCAGAGAAGATCTTCCTTAACAAAGGGAATTATGCAGTTGAAATACTGAAGAGGTTTGATATGTTGGAGTGAAAATCTATGAATACACCCATGGAAACAAAGTTGAATCTCCTGGTTGAAACTTCGTCAAAATTTATTGATGCTACATTGTACAGATAGATCATTGGATCGTTGATGTATCTGATGAACACCAAGCCAAATATATGTTTTGTTGTGAACACCTTGAGTAAATTTCTGGTAGAGCCCAGATGTGTTGACCTAGTTGCTGCAAAACATGTGATGAGTTACCTTAAGGGTACATTATATTTTTGTCTCAGTTATAATGGAGATCATGACTTCAGATTGAGTGGTTATACCAATTCAGATTGGTCTGGAAGTGTCTCTGATAGAAATAACACTTTAGGATGTTGTTTAAATCTGGGGTCAACCATGTTCCCATGGCAGAGTCGGAAGAAATCAAGTATTTCTCTCATCATGATAGAAGTAGAATACATTGTTGCATGTTCCCCTAGTTGTGAAGCCATATGGATTCATAAGTTGTTGAAAGGTCTATTCTATCTAGATATGGAAGCAACCATGACTCTATGTGATAACCGGAGTTGTATAAAGATGACAGAGAACCCTGTGTTCCATGACAAGTCAAAAAACATAGAAATATGATATCATTATATCTATGATATGGTGTAGAGAGGAGCCATAAAGATCCAGTATGTTAGAAAGGATGAACATGTTAGAGATATGTTAACCAATCCTTTGTCTCATGTAAATTTGGAGAACTTTTGAGATAATCTTGGTGTAGTCCGAAAGGACCTCCCTCGAAAGGGGGACTAGTTTTTTTATGCCAGCCTTGTGCTGAATATTTCTAGCTTCGTGTTGATGTTGTTGAGATGTTTGTGTTGAATATTTCTAGCTTCGTGTTGATGTTGTTGAGATTCCATCTTCATGCTGGAGATTTCCAGCCTAATGTGGATGTTGATGATGCTTCATCCTTTATGTTGTTATGTTGTTGTTGTTGATGTTGTATCAGCCTTGTGTTGTTATTGATGATGAAGATATATTAGTGTTATACTAATTCATTTTGATGCAGATGATGATGATGTCATTCCAACTCCTTGCTGTGGATGATGATATTGATGATGAAGAAAACTTTCGATGATTTATAGATATGCTAGTCAGTGTTCCAGATGTTGTTGATGTTGCTTCCCTCTCTCTCTCCTGATGATATTGTAGAATAGACTTATTGTTAAGGGGGAGTGTTGAAATATTGTAATTGCAAAGAGTATTCTATTTATTATTGAGTTATTATTCATTATATCAATCACCTTTTGTGGATTCATCATGTCGGTCATTGTAATTGACCAAATCCCCTTTTTTGGATTGGTCAAACCCTAAATATAATATGCAAATTGAGAAGTCGGCCCCTAGGATAGTTAAAGTGGTTTTAACCACTAAGATGACAAGTCGGCCCTACCCAGTGAAGAGACACCGTTCTAGCACCTTCTAGTTTGTATAAATAAAGGAATCCAACACCTCATTATATCACTCACTCATTCGCTCATCCAATGCACAAGTTTGGTAGCTGCAGTTGGGAGAAGAAGGAAGAGAGAGGCACATTTCTCAGTGTTGGATATTCTCTAGTGTTTTGGTTTATTGTCTTGGCATTGTATTGGTTATCTATATTAAAGACGGTTTTGTTGGGTATTCTCCCCCATGAGGGTTTCACAGGATAAATTTTGTGTATCTTATGATTTTGTTTCTCTCAGTGATCCTATCTATGCTATGGTTATCTAGTAAATTGAAAAGAACCCTAATAATAACTTAAACCTTAACACAACTCCATTTTGTTGTGGAGTATAGGGAATCATCTGCTACAACTGAATCTCACCCTCAAGACAAATATTATGTATCTCATGGTTGACATAATCCCCACCATTATATGTTCGAAGGGCTTTGATCTTCTTTCCTGTCTTTGTTTGAACAAGGGCTTTGAAATGTTTGAGGTGTTAAAAGACCTCTAATTTTTTACTAAGAAAGAAAGTCCATTTGAAGCGTGAGAAATAATCAACAAAAATGAGCATGTACCTTTCTTTATTTATTGATGGATGTAGAAAAGGGACCATTAGATCACTATGGATCAGATATAAAGGAAAGGAGGCCTTTTGAGTCTTTCCATTGTCGAATTTCTCTTAAGGGTGTTTTCCAAGAGCACATCCCTCACAAATTCCTTTGGAGAAGTGGATGTCAAGTAGACCATTAACCATTCCTTACTTGATAATATGTTCCATATATCTTAAATTTAAATTCCCAAACCTTTCGTTCCATATCCTACTTCTTTCATCAGCATGGGTAAGAAGTAATGCATAATCTGGTTCAATAAATTCAGAAAATGTGTAGAGTTTGGATTGATGATTTACCTCACCGGTAGCAACTTTGGAATTGGTTCGCATGTCATAGATATCCACAGCATCAGGTGTGAATATAACTCTATTTCTGGTGTCGTAGTTTGTCATCTGATACATGGAGAGAAGATTGACAGAAAGTTTGGGAATGTGTAGCACATTCTTGAAGATTCCATTTGTGAGTTCAATTCTTCCTTTTTTGTTGACCTCAACTGGAGAATTGTCCCCCATAATAATATGAATATATTTGCATGCATCCAATGAAGAGTAGAATTCTTTTGTGGCTTCGATGTGGTGTGATTCTCCTAAATATACAATCCAAGCATAGAGAGAGGAGTTGATGGCAATTAAAGCATGGCTAGAATTTTCTTTCATGGGATTCTGATCTTCTGGCTTCTTCTTCTTGGCAGCCTTGGGGATGCGATCTCAATGGTTTTTTTTTGAAGTATTTGAGCCATTTGATCTATATTTTTCTTCATACATGCAGATTCTGGATGATATCCTTTATGGAAGTAAGTGTATTTCTCCCCCTTTCTTCCTTTTTCTTGCCTTTCCACCTTTGGATCTGGATGCATTGTTGAAGGGTTTTGAGTACCCTTAATTTTTTGGATTTGCATGTGATTTCCTTTGTATTTTCCTTTATATTTATAATTTTGATGATCACTACCATATTGAACAGTAAGTGCATGCACCTTTGGGCCTTTAATTTTTCCCATATTGATGAGCTTGTTCTGCTCCTGTGTCAGAGACTCGATAAAGGCCTCAAGAGAGGGCATCATCCACATAGCTCTAGAGGCGAGCTTAATTGAATGAAATGTGGATACAAACACTATGTATTCCATACCAAGTTTGGAGAGAATGGTAAGAACCATTTTTTCTCCTCCTTATATTTATCAACCCCGCAAGCCTTGAGTTGCAAGAGAAAATCCTTATATTTGGTAAAGAAATCTTGGAGATTATCGAATGTTTTTAGATCTAAAGTGAGCAATTCCACCTCTAGAATGTGTCCCCTCATCTTGTCTTGTTTTACAAAAATCCCTTCCATGGTGTTCCAGGATTCATTGGGGGTTTTACAGGAGGATATGTGAAAGAGGAGTTCAAGAGAAATGAGACTGCAAATAGTTCCAAATGCTTCATCCATTCGATTCAGGTACTTGGATTTTTCTATGGATAATGTGGGTTTAGTCTCTATGTTCATGGTTAACCTGTATAATTCTATGCTTCGAATATAGATTATCATCTTCTCCTTCCATGCAAAGAAATTGTACGGTGTAAGAATGAATTCTTTCGAAAATTCCATTTTTCTGTTGTCTTCAATCTTTGGTACCTACAAAAAGAATCTAGTGTGTCTTTTTCATAGAAATACGTCGGCTCTAATACCATGTAAATGTGTTGAACCTGCACAAAAAATATCTATCTAGCAAATGACATACACATTTTGCATAGAAAATATGAGAAAAGAGAAACAAGAGAGAAATAATAGAAGAATTCTCATTAAAAAAATGAATGAATGATAATTTACGCATGATATACTCTGTATAACTCAACTAATGTGAACTAGAGGAGAATACAAGGCACCATAGTGGTGGTATAGAGTGATATGGACACACAGCGAGAGTTATGGAAGTAAACTTCCACCTAGTCTAGTCTCTCAGGCAGTTACGGGAGTTAACTGCCACCTAGTATGAGTTAAATAGTCTCTCAGTCTTTAGTTAACTGAATTAAACAAAGTGAAGTGAGGAGGAGATCATGGAATTATGATTAATGCGCCAGTCTGGTGATAATCCCAAGGAAAATGCACATTAGCTGGTGATGATCCCAATGTTGCATGGTGATGATCCCAATGTGGCATCTAGACTCCACTCAACTGATCAAACTGAAGTGTGAACTGAAGAGAATATTATCCTAGAGGAATATTCTCCCTTGACTATAGGAGACCGAATAATGACTAGTAAACATAGGGAAAACCTTAGGAAAAAGAAATCCTAGGTGTGTGTGAAGTATCTCCAACATATGGAAGTGTTGAAATAAATAAGGCTCAATTAGTTGCCAGACAATTTTCTCAAGTTGAAGGGATTGATTATAATTAAACATTTCCCCCATAGACAGAATGAATTCCTTCAGCCTTGTTCTATCACTTCCTTCCTCACATAAATGGGAGTTCCATCAAATGGACGTTAAATCCACCATTTTTCATCAGTATTTGTAAGGATAAATTTACATGGAACAGCCTCATGTCTATGTTCAGAATGACTCCATCCTTGTTTTTCATCTTAAGAAATATTTTTATGGTATTAAAAAAAATTCCCTTGGGATTGGTATGCTAAAATGGATAACTTTAATCTTAGAAATACGTTTTCTAGATATCATTTTAACCCCAATGTTTGTACCAAGAAACTAGGTAACCGTGCCATACTACTTGTTCTTTATGTTGATGAGCTTATTCTCACTGGTAGTTGTTGATGAAAAGGAATGGCTATCCTCGTACCAACATTTTTTAATCTTGATGGGCTAAAGGAAAGATAGACAAGATTGTTACCCTATTTTATACCCTTTTGCAAAAATATCAATTATTCCTTAAGAAATATGTTCTTGGGACTAATGTTGTCTTTTATGTTGTGTTATGATAAAGAAATAACGAAATGTTTGTAACATAAATTTATAACAGATTTAATTAACACTCATAAAAACAAAAAATATGAAATAAAGATTAAACATATAGTCTAAAATGGGACTCCAAAACTATCAAATGATTTTATCAATTTAGTTCTAAGATTAGCCAAAAACATTCTATCATACCCCAGAATGGGTAAGGACTACAATACGACTTAGAATTCAGATGTGGGATGTTACATCACACAGAGACGATTGATGTCCTCTAAGTAAAACCAAGTCTAAGAAAAACTAGATCAACAAGCCATAATGTCCCATTGTCTTGACTCTGCAAAAAATTCTTAATTAACACTTAAAAATTAATTCAAAAATCCAATAAGAATTTACAAACTATCAAAAACGGATGATCAAGCTTCTAAATCATGTTAACTATCGATGCTTCTTGGTCCTTCTTATGGGAAGAAGAAGCAAGAACAACAGTGTATGTATAGAACAGATTTCCCCATAATGCACAAGACTCCTAAATATATGTTCTCTGGAAAGAAGCCAGAAGTAAGCCATCTCAAAATATTTGGTTGTCCAGTATTTCTAAACGTTCCAAAAGAGAAGAGAACCAAGTTGGACCCTTCAGGAAAGAAGGGAATATTTGTTGGATAGTGTGAGTTATCCAAGGCCTTCATAATTTATATACCAGGTTATCATCATATTGAGATCAGTAGAGATGTAACCTTTGATGAAAATGCAGCTCTCAAGAAATCAAGAAGATGCCAACTTGAAGAAGTATATGAAGAAGAACCTGTGGCTCCCAGAGTTGCAGAACTAGTGAGGGAAGTCATCAATTCCCTCGATGAGGAATTCTAGAGCATCATGACATAATAGAATCTCAAGAACCTCCCCAGATGAATATCTCGCACAAGAGAAAGACATCCTAGGAAAGGGAATTTATTCAAGATGGAGAGAAGTATGGTGCCCTCGAAGGAACCATGAGACAAGTCAAGAGACCCAAGCCATTCTCCAGTTATATGGATTTTATGTGTGATCTCTTAGAGAAGGATCCTAATTTCTTTGAAGAAGCCATTTAGAAGAAAGAATTGGAAGATTCCATGATAGAAGAATACCAATCCATTATAAAGAATGATGTATGGGAAATAGTTCCCAGACCGAAGAGAAAGGATGTGGTATCTTCCAAATGGGTATACAAGATAAAACATGTTGTTTATGGAAGTATTAAGAAATATAAAGCAAGGTTTCTTTCTCGTGGATTTTCTCAAAAGGAGGGCATTGACTATGAAGAGATGTTTTGTCCTGTAGCCAGATACACTTCAATCAAAACCATCATAGCCCTTGCAGCTAAGATGAAGTGGAATTTACACCAGATGGACGTGAAAACAAGTTTCTTAAATGGTTTCATTGAAGAACAAGTGTATATAGAACAACTTCAAGGATTTGAAGTAGAATACATAAAGACTCATGTATGCAGATTGAAGAAGGCTTTGTATGGATTGAAACAAGCTCCTAGAGCTTGGTATGGAAGAATTCACAGTTTTCTGATGAGCTTGGGATTTACCAAGAGTAAAGAAGATTCTAAACTTTACTTCAAGGTTATGAATGTTGAGCCTATTATATTGTTGGTGTATGTGGATGAATTATTTCTAACTGGAGAAGAAAAGTGCATCATTGATTGTAAGAAGAATCTCACTGCAGAATTTGAGATGAAAGACCTTGGCCTAATGCACTATTTATTAGGTCTTGAGTTTTGGTAGAGCCCAGAGAGGATCTTCCTTAACAAAGGGAAGTATGCAGTTGAAATAATGAAGAGGTTTGATATGTTGGAGTGAAAATCCATGAATACACCCATGGAAACAAAGTTGAAGCTCCTGGTTGAAACTTCGCCAGAATTTATTGATGCTACATTGTACAGA
>JZKD02S1781878.1:82735-98580 GCA_000966675.3 Picea glauca | reverse complement strand
CAAAATGAAAATGTCTCCTTGGTATATATAGGAGACTAGGAGGTTTAATGGCCTAAAGCCGACATAAATAAAATAACATTACTAATCTAAATTACAACTAATGGCCTAAATCCGAAATAAATAAAATAACATTACTAATCTAATATGCCCCAATTAAGTGGTAATGAGCCAATATTAGGGCTTAACAGTATAGTTGGATACTACAGAAGATTTATTGCAGGGTTTTCGAGAATTTCTCACCCAATCACTTCCTTGCAAAGGAAGGGGGTGAAGTTTCAATGGAAAAAAAAATGTGAAAAGAGATTCTAGCAATTGAAGCATTTGTTAACCAATGCTCCAACTCTAAGGAGTGTTGATCCAACTGAATATTTTGTTGTTTGCATAGATGCATGCAAAGAAGAACTTGGTGGGATCCTCATCCAGAATGGGTTTGTGATATGTCTTGAATCAAGAAAATTGAAAGAGAACGAAAGGATTTATTCCACTCATGATTTGGAGTTGGAAACCATAGTGCATGCCTTGAAGAAGTGGAGGAACTACCTCATGGGAAATAGGTTTGAGCTGAGGACAGACCATAATTGTCTGAAATACTCATTTGATCAACCAAATTTGAATTCCAGGAAGAGCATATGGTTGGAATTCCTCTACGAGTATGACTTTGATATTAATCACATGAAAGTAAAGGAGAAAAAAGTGGTTGATGCACTCAGTAGGAGAGTGCATGAAATGCATACTACAACCATTAGTATGTATCAAAATGATCTTAAGGGAAGAATTTCAGAGGTTGCAAAAGAAGATTTGAAGTACATGGAGTTGGTAACAAAATTGAAGCAAAGTAAAATGAAACATAAAGTTGAAGATTATGAATTAGGGAATGATGGATTTATTCTGTACANAGCCACAAGGATGATAATGAGAGGCTTATGAAGGCCAATGAAAAATAGGAATAATTCAACATGAAGTTAAAGGAAAGCATGGGCATAATTGAAAAGAAGTTGGATAAGGAGAGTGGCTCTAGCAAATCAGGAAGCCATGGGACCCCATAGAAGAAAGGAAGATTGAGGAGTGGTAGAAGACATCACCATCACTCCAAAAAGAATTCCCATAGGAGATAAAACAATATCTCAAGTCCATCCATTGTCAGGAAGCATAAGAGGTCTGGGGTGGATGAATTGAAAGGAGAAATGAATAAGATCAAACCTCCTACATTTTATGGAGAGAACAAGAAGGATGAATATGTTGAGACATGGTTTCTAGGCATGATGAAGTATTTCAAATTTCATAACTATTATTCCCATGCAGAAGTTAGAATTTTTATCTATCATCTAAAAGGAAAGGAATCAATGTGGTGGGATCATCGTGTGCAAGTGCAGCACCTCGGAAAGAAAAATGTGACTTGGAAGGAAATCAAGAGGAATTTTAAGAAGAAATACCTGACCAAGAGGTATTATGAAAAAAAGATGAAAGACTTCTTTGAAATCAAACTGGGAAGCATGACTATTGATGAATATGAAAGGATATTTTTAGAGTTGTTGAAGTATATCTCTTTCATCAAGGATGAGACAGTGAATATTCAGAGGTACCTGAGTGGGCTGCCATCTTTCATCAGTGATAAAATCCAATATGATGATCCCAAGACTTTGGAGGAAACCATAAGGAGAGAAAAGTGTTTAGCTGATAAACATAAAGGAAATCCTAATTTCCATAAGGATTTGGAGGACAAGAAGAAGTTTAAGAGGGAACAGAGGAAGAAGGAGAACAAGCTACCCTTTTTCAGAAACAGTCCTCAAGGAAAACCATATTTTAGAGAGAAAATAATGGCTAAGGTAGGTGGGAAAAGGCCAAGGTTGGGGTTGTAAACAAGACCATAAGTATAGATATTTTCCTCACAAAAGTGACAAAGTGAGAGTTGTCCACAATGTACAGTAAGTAGAAATAATGGAGTACATGGGAAGAAATGTTCCAAGGATATATGCATCCATGGACAACAAACAAGAAAAGTTTCAATAACACATTATTGAAGTAGAAGGTATGATCAATAACCATGCCTTTTCTATTTTAATAGATTCAGTAGCTAGTAATAGCTATATAGATCCTAAGTTAGTGGATATATTTCTTTTTCCAAGAAGCAAGCATGAGAAATATTTGTTGGTACAGTTGGCTACAGGAGCCAAGAGAAAAGTTATTGAGCTAGTTAAATCATGTCTAGTGGAAATGAATGGGATAAGTATCATGGTGGATCTAAACATCCTACCATTGGGTTAATATGTCTGTATAATTGGTATGGATTGGCTGGAACAACACCATGTTGTATTAGACTGTCATAACAAGGCATTTACTTTCCTGGATGAAGAAGGGAACCCAAGAATAGTCCAAGGAATCCCTAGGGTAGTTATTGTCTGATAGATATCAGTAATGCAGCTGAAGAAGTGTTATAGAAAGGCCTGCCAAATATTTGCAGCTCATATGGAGGAAACACCTAAGGATAAGGTGTCAAATCTAGAGGATCACTCAGTCTTGAAATATTTTTAGGATGTGTTTAAAGAGATACCAGGACTACCCCTAAAGAGAGATATTGATTTCTCTATAAATTTGATGCCTGGAGCGGCTCCAGTATCAAAGACTCCCTGAAAAATGAGTACACTAGAGATAAAGGAGTTGCAAATTCATATTGAAGAGCTTTCAATAAGGGGTATATACACCCAAGTGTGTCACCTTGGGTTCCCTAGTATTTTTCATGAAGAATAAATATGGGATATTGATATTGTGCATTGACTTTAGACAATTGAACAAAGTGAATATAAAGAACAAGTATCCTTTTCCAAGGATCGATGATCTCTTTGATCAGTTAAAACATGCAAAGATATTCTCAAAGATTTATCTCATGTCAGGATATCATCAAATAAGGATCAGAGATGAATACATCAACAAGACTGCCTTCAGGACAAGGTATGGTCATTACGAATTCACAATGGTTCCATTTGGGTTATCAAATGCACCGGTTGTTTTCATGTGTTTGATGAATGGTGTTTTCCATGAATATTTAGACAAGTTTGTCATTGTATTTTTCAATGACATCCTTTTATATTCCAAGTTAGAATAATAACATGAGAATCATTTGAGAATGGTGTTACAAGTGTTAAGAGAGAACCAGTTGTATGCCAAATTGAGCAAGTGCTCATTTTATCAAAATATAATTCACTATTTGGGGCATATCATATCCGAAGAAGGGATTGTAGTGGACCCTAAAACTATTGAGTCCATTAAAGGGTGGACAACACCTAAGAATGTGAAAAAAGTGAGATCCTTCATGGTTCTAGTTGGATACTACAAAAGATTCATTGCAGGGTTTTCGAGAATTTCTCACCCAATCACTTCCTTGCAAAGGAAGGGGGTGAAGTTTAAATGGAAAAAAAAATGTGAAAAGAGATTCTAGCAATTGAAGGATTTGTTAACCAATGCTCCAATTCTGAGGAGTGTTGATCCAACTGAATATTTTGTGGTTTGCATAGATGCATGCAAATAAGAACTTGGTGGGGTCCTCATCCATAATGGGTTTGTGATATGTCTTGAATCATGAAAATTGAAAGAGCACGAAAGGATTTATTCCACTCATGATTTGGAGTTGGAAACCATAGTGCATGCCTTGAAGAAGTGGAGGAACTACCTCATGGGAAATAGGTTTGAGCTAATGATAGACCATAATTTTCTGAAATACTCGTTTGATCAACCAAATTTGAATTACAGGAAGAGCAGATGGTTGGAATTCCTCTACGAGTATGACTTTGATATTAATCACATGAAAGTAAAGGAGAACAAAGTGGTTGATGCACTTAGCAGGAGAGTGCATGAACTGCATACTACAACCATTAGCATGTATCAAATTGATCTTAAGGGAATAATTTCTGAGGTTGCAAAAGAAGATTTGAAGTACATGGAGTTGGTAACAAAATTTAAGCAAAGTAAAATGAAACATAAAGTTGAAGATTATGAATTAGGGAATGATGGATTTATTCTGTACATAAACATAATTTATGTACCCAATTCTCATGAATTGAAGGGTACGATTTTAAGATAGATTCATAATGTACCTTATGTTGGGCACCCAGGATGTCAAAAAATAGATTCAGCAGTCAAGAACCACTATTATTGGTCAGGAATGAAGAGGGATATTTTTGAATAAATTGCTAAATGCTTGGAGTGTCAAAGGGTCAAAGCTGAGTATAGACACCTAGCTAGATTGTTGTAACCATTAACCATTCTTGAGTGGAAGTGGGAAGTGGTGACAATGGATTTCATCACCAAATTTCCCATAACAAGCAAGTAGTATGATGCTATCATGGTGGTGGTGGAAAAGCTTACCAAAGCTTACCATTTCATTCATATGAAGGTTACTCACAAGGAAACCAATGTTGTTGATATTTATATGAGCGAAGTAGCATGCTTTCATGGCATACCCAAGACAATTGTGTCTGATAGAGACCCAAAGTTTACCTCAAATTTCTGGAAGGGGTTATTAAAAGGGTTCGGAACAAATATGAACTTCATCACAACTTATCATCTTGAGTCTGATGGGAAAATAGAGAGAATGAACCAAGTGATAGAAGATATTCTAAGGATGTATGTGATGGACAAACCATCTAAATGGGAAGATTATTTACACTTGTTATCATTTTCCTACAACAATGGGTACCAANGAGGTTGCAAAAGAAGATTTGAAGTACATGGAGTTGGTAACAAAATTGAAGCAAAGTAAAATGAAACATAAAGTTGAAGATTATGAATTAGGGAATGATGGATTTATTCTGTACATAAACATAATTTATGTACCCAATTCTCATGAATTGAGGGGTACGATTTTAAGATAGATTCATAATGTACCTTATGTTGGGCACCCAGGATGTCAAAAAATAGATTTAGCAGTCAAGAACCACTATTATTGGTCAGGCATGAAGAGGGATATTTTTGAATAAATTGCTAAATGCTTGGAGTGTCAAAGGGTCAAAGCTGAGCATAGACACCTAGCTGGATTGTTGTAACCATTAACCATTCTTGAGTGGAAGTGGGAAGTGGTGACAATGGATTTCATCACCAAATTTCCCATAACAAGCAAGTAGTATGATGCTATCATGGTGGTGGTGGAAAAAATTACCAAAGCTTACCATTTCATTCATATGAAGGTTACTCACAAGGAAACTAATGTTGTTGATATTTATATGAGCGAAGTAGCATGCTTTCATGGCATACCCAAGACAATTGTGTCTGATAGAGACCCAAAGTTTACCTCAAATTTCTGGAAGGGGTTATTCAAAGGGTTCGGAACAAATATGAACTTCAACACAACTTATCATCCTGAGTCTGATGGGAAAATAGAGAGAATGAACCAAGTGATAAAATATATTCTAAGGATGTATGTGATGTACAAACCATCTAAATGGGAAGATTATTTACACTTGTTATCATTTTCCTACAACAATGGGTACCAAGAATCATTGAAGATAAGCCCATTTGAGGCACTTTGTGGAAGAAAGTGCAACACACCAGTAAGTTGGAAAAACCTAGCTGAAAGAGCAGTGATTGGGACAAAGTTGATCAGATAAATGGAAGAACAAATGTTGAAGATTAAACATAATTTAAAGGATTCCCAAGACAGGAAAAAATCTATGCTGACAAGGGTATAACTCACAGGAAATTTAAAGTGGGGGATCATGTTTTATTGAAGGTGAAACCCAATAGAAGTTCCTTGAAGTTGGGAATTTGTTCCAAGTTTGCAACCAAATATTGTGGGTCCTTTGAAATCCTGGAGAGGATTGGACCAACAACTTACATGCTTGCATTACATGCATATATGTCTATACATAATGTATTCCATGTATCATTTCTTAAGAAATATATACCTAATGCTAATCATGTTATTGATTGGAATGTGATTTAGGTGGAGAAACAAAGTGGTTTTCAAGTGCATCTGGTACACACTATGTATCGAAAAATCAAACATCTATGGAATCGAGCCATAGGGATTGTAAAGGTCCAATGGACCCGGTATAGTCCCGAGGATGCAACTTGGGAACATGAATATGCTATGTGGGAAGAATACTCACATCTTTTTGAAGATTTTGAAAATCTTGTTGATGATTATGTAAATGAGTTGCACAGAGGAAAGTGAAAAAAATAAGGGGAGGGGATTGTAATACCCCAAGGTCAAGCCCATGTTGAATTGTAATGATGTTTAATGAAGTTTATAGGCTGGTGAGACAAGTATTTATAAGCTATGAGGATTAGGTGTTTATTAGGCAAGAGAGCCTATATGCTAAGGCCAGTGAACCTATTTTTGTATATGTAATTATGGATATATTTAATAAAAATGCATCGCTACATGTAGACCAACCATGAAGAAAGAGTTATGGAGGACTAAGCTTCACTAGGAAGGGAAACAGAAGGGGGATGAGAGGCTAGGAAAAAGGGGCTAAGATTGAGGGCTTAACCCAAGGAAATATTATAATACATTCCTAAAATACTAAGGTTGGACATAACATGTTATCCTAAGTTCCTTTGGGGAGAGAAACAAACTCCAAGTGGAGAGGAACGAGCTCCTGGAGAAACAAGTGTCATCCAGGATGGATGCAAATTCATGTGGGTATTTTCATCATTGTGGGGGTTCACTCTCACCATTCTGACCATTCTTTCCATCCTTCACATGCATGCATGCAGGAACTAATGCACTGAGAAGGCATGCAGTCAGCCTTTTCCACCATTATTGAACCCTCCATCGCCCTGAACCTCTGTAATTATTGAGTCATCCCTTTCCTTACCCGATTTTTATACTGTGGTTACTTGGTTGACTTAAGAGCTAGATAGAAGAAGCATGTTTTTAAGCAAGTGGTTTGAAGAGGCAGGTTGTTAGGATAGTGGGTTGAAGAAGCAGATTGTCTGGCCTGTGAGAAACTCTCTCTAGGTGAGAGAGGTTGTTGGGGAAGTGATTTCTACTTGAGGGAGTCTAGCAGTAGCTATAGAGCTTTGATAATTCATGATCTGACATGTTCTTGAAGACTTGGAAGGGAAGTGGATCAGTCGATGGAATATGGAACAGTGAAGGTGTATATTCCCAAGGTGGGATAGGCATGTGGGGAATGAGATTTTGTGATTAGTGGGTGTAAGAAAAATCCTTGGAGGGAAACCTTCCTATTGCATTGTGCAGTTTTCCGTAGTGTCAGCCTAGCCTAGGATTTCCCTTACCTTAGGTGGAGTTTATTCCCATATCAGGGGTGACCCGCTGCTGATATCTTGGAGCAATGTGGTCTAAGGTTGGGAGGTTCATGGAAGGTCTTCACATAGCCAGTGGTATTCTCCTAAAAAGATAAGTACCAATTCTATGTTAATTGTATCATGTGTATCTTGCACATGTGTTATAATGTTATGAGTATTGCGTGTATATGTTGCATGTGTAGGCTTACTGTTATTTCCACACTAATCTATATTGTAGCAGAATGTTTATGTCTATTTAAATTTTCATTAGATATATATTTATATCAGAGAATAATCGTTTCAAGTGGCATGACCCAGCCTGGGTGGTTGGGTATGTTACAATCTGGTTTCAGAGAAATTTGGTTTTAAAGTTATGGCATGTCCACAGACAGGGCACCCTAGGGGATGTTACATAAATGGTGCCTAAAAATNACAAACCATCTAAATGGGAAGATTATTTACACTTGTTATCATTTTCCTACAACAATGGGTACCAAGAATCATTGAAGATAAGCCCATTTGAGGCACTTTGTGGAAGAAAGTGCAACACACCAGTAAGTTGGAAAAACCTAGCTGAAAGAGCAGTGATTGGGACAAAGTTGATCAGATAAATGGAAGAACAAATGTTGAAGATTAAACATAATTTAAAGGATTCCCAAGACAGGAAAAAATCTATGCTGACAAGGGTATAACTCACAGGAAATTTAAAGTGGGGGATCATGTTTTATTGAAGGTGAAACCCAATAGAAGTTCCTTGAAGTTGGGAATTTGTTCCAAGTTTGCAACCAAATATTGTGGGTCCTTTGAAATCCTGGAGAGGATTGGACCAACAACTTACATGCTTGCATTACATGCATATATGTCTATACATAATGTATTCCATGTATCATTTCTTAAGAAATATATACCTAATGCTAATCATGTTATTGATTGGAATGTGATTTAGGTGGAGAAACAAAGTGGTTTTCAAGTGCATCTGGTACACACTATGTATCGAAAAATCAAACATCTATGGAATCGAGCCATAGGGATTGTAAAGGTCCAATGGACCCGGTATAGTCCCGAGGATGCAACTTGGGAACATGAATATGCTATGTGGGAAGAATACTCACATCTTTTTGAAGATTTTGAAAATCTTGTTGATGATTATGTAAATGAGTTGCACAGAGGAAAGTGAAAAAAATAAGGGGAGGGGATTGTAATACCCCAAGGTCAAGCCCATGTTGAATTGTAATGATGTTTAATGAAGTTTATAGGCTGGTGAGACAAGTATTTATAAGCTATGAGGATTAGGTGTTTATTAGGCAAGAGAGCCTATATGCTAAGGCCAGTGAACCTATTTTTGTATATGTAATTATGGATATATTTAATAAAAATGCATCGCTACATGTAGACCAACCATGAAGAAAGAGTTATGGAGGACTAAGCTTCACTAGGAAGGGAAACAGAAGGGGGATGAGAGGCTAGGAAAAAGGGGCTAAGATTGAGGGCTTAACCCAAGGAAATATTATAATACATTCCTAAAATACTAAGGTTGGACATAACATGTTATCCTAAGTTCCTTTGGGGAGAGAAACAAACTCCAAGTGGAGAGGAACGAGCTCCTGGAGAAACAAGTGTCATCCAGGATGGATGCAAATTCATGTGGGTATTTTCATCATTGTGGGGGTTCACTCTCACCATTCTGACCATTCTTTCCATCCTTCACATGCATGCATGCAGGAACTAATGCACTGAGAAGGCATGCAGTCAGCCTTTTCCACCATTATTGAACCCTCCATCGCCCTGAACCTCTGTAATTATTGAGTCATCCCTTTCCTTACCCGATTTTTATACTGTGGTTACTTGGTTGACTTAAGAGCTAGATAGAAGAAGCATGTTTTTAAGCAAGTGGTTTGAAGAGGCAGGTTGTTAGGATAGTGGGTTGAAGAAGCAGATTGTCAGGCCTGTGAGAAACTCTCTCTAGGTGAGAGAGGTTGTTGGGGAAGTGATTTCTACTTGAGGGAGTCTAGCAGTAGCTATAGAGCTTTGAGAATTCATGATCTGACATGTTCTTGAAGACTTGGAAGGGAAGTGGATCAGTCGATGGACTATGGAATAGTGAAGGTGTATATTCCCAAGGTGGGATAGGCATGTTGGGAATGAGATTTTGTGATTAGTGGGTGTAAGAAAAATCCTTGGAGGGAAACCTTCCTATTGCATTGTGCAGTTTTCCGTAGTGTCAGCCTAGCCTAGGATTTCCCTTACCCTAGGTGGAGTTTATTCCCATATCAGGGGTGACCCGCTGCTGATATCTTGGAGCAATGTGGTCTAAGGTTGGGAGGTTCATGGAAGGTCTTCACATAGTCAGTGGTATTCTCCTAAAAAGATAAGTACCAATTCTATGTTAATTGTATCATGTGTATCTCGCACATGTGTTATAATGTTATGAGTATTGCGTGTATATGTTGCATGTGTAGGCTTACTGTTATTTCCACACTAATCTCTATTGTAGCAAAATGTTTATGTCTATTTAAATTTTCATTAGATATATATTTATATCAGAGCATAATCGTTTCAAGTGGCATGACCCAGCCTGGGTGGTTGGGTATGTTACAATCTGGTTTCAGAGAAATTTGGTTTTAAAGTTATGGCATGTCCACGGACAGGGCACCCTAGGGGATGTTACATAAATGGTGCCTAAAAATTGATTTGCATGGAATTAAATGATTCAAGTTGATGTGGTCATGGGCCCATCATAACTCAAAGGTTCGAGGGCTCATGAATGGAAAGGTCATATTACTTTATAATCAAGATCAAATATATAGAGTGGGTGTGTCATTGATATTTGATTCTATAAACCCTCTCATATCATCAAGGCATGCCAATAGTCTATCCATGTCAAATTTCAATGCATATAGAAACAATTTGAAAAAAATTCAATGTTGGCCCCTTTCACAGGTCACTTTTGTCCATGTCTAGCCCTAGTACATTAATATCTTTTTGTTGTTTCCTTTAGGTTATTTTGTTCATGGAAATTTCTAAGTTTGTTTTTGGACTGCTTCAGATGTGTTTGTTCATTGAAATTTATAATTTAGTCAAATTTTAGAGTTTTTAAAAAGAAGTGGAAATGGTACCTAAAAATTGATTTGCATGGAATTAAAATATTCATGGTGATGTTGTCATGGGCCCATCATAACTCAAAGGTTTGAAGGCTCGTGAATGGAAAGGTTGTATTACTTTATAATTAAAGTCTCATGACAATAATCAACATCCTCTAGTCCCACTTTAAACCAATGAATTCCAATAAGTTCTAGTTGATCCCCTTTGGGTTATTTTTTTAGTCACCATCAAAAAGTACAATTTGAAATTCAAAATTCCATATTATAAAGAATTCTTTTTATATAAAGTGACTTTGGAGTAGCATGAAAGTCAAACTTTATTTTATTTTAAAGAAGTGGAAGTGGTTCCTAAAATTGTTTTTGCAAGGAATTAAAGGATTTGAGGTGATGTGGCCATGAGCCCATCATAACTCAAAGGTTCGAAGGCTCATGAATAGAAAGGTTATATTAACTTATAATCAATATCATATATGTAGATTTGGTGTGTGAGTGATATTTGAGTCTAGAAACCCTCCCATATCGTCAATGCATGCAAACAATCTATCCATGTCAAATTTCAGTGCATACAGAAATTGTTTGAAAACAATTCAACATTTACCCCATTCACATGTCACTTTTTCCCATGTCTAGCCCTAGTACATTAATGTGGTTTTGTTGTTTCCTTCAGGTGAGTTTGCCCATAGAAATTTCAAAGTTTGTTCATGGAATGCTTCAGGGGAGTTTGTTCGTGGCAATTTATAAGTTAGTCAAAGTTTATATTTTTTAAAAAGAAGTGGAAATGGTGCCTAAAAATTGATTTGCATGGAATTAAAGAATTTGTAGATGAAGGAGTAGGTCCAATTCATGGATATATTAGGATGACCATGGTCACCAAGGGGTACCCATTTTCAATGCGATGATAATGACCTCATCGCAATACGATGATAATGATGATGGAAAATACGATGATCATGGATAACTTTATCTCCTTCACATTTAGGTTCTAATGTTGATGTGTGATTGTAAAATTATTTTTGTGAGTTGTATTTAAGTCTTGAACCCCTCTCATACCATCAATGCATGAATCTACTACAACAGTGTCAAAGTTCAGTGAAAACAAGCACAATCTGAAAAAAAATTAACATTGGACCCATTCACAGGTCACTCTCCGCGGGGTCCAATAAAAGAATAATTTCCAGTAATTGGTAATTAATGGACAACCTTTAAAATTGTTAGACGAACCAAAGTTAAAATTNAAAGGTTATATTAACTTATAATCAATATCATATATGTAGAGTGGGTGTGTGAGTGATATTTGAGTCTGGAAACCCTCCCATATCGTCAATGCATGCAAACAATCTATCCATGTCAGATTTCAGTGCATACAGAAATTGTTTGAAAACAATTCAACATTTACCCCATTCACATGTCACGTTTTCCCATGTCTAGCCCTAGTACATTAATGTGGTTTTGTTGTTTCCTTCAGGTGAGTTTTCCCATAGAAATTTCAAAGTTTGTTCATGGAATGCTTCAGGGGAGTTTGTTCGTGGCAATTTATAAGTTAGTCAAAGTTTATATTTTTTAAAAAGAAGTGGAAATGGTGCCTAAAAATTGATTTGCATGGAATTAAAGAATTTGTAGATGAAGGAGTAGGTCCAATTCATGGATATATTAGGATGACCATGGTAACCATGGGGTACCCATTTTCAATGCTATGATAATGACCTCGTCGCAATACGATGATAATGATGATGGAAAATACGATGATCATGGATAACTTTATCTCCTTCACATTTAGGTTCTAATGTTGATGTGTGATTGTAAAATTATTTTTGTGAGTCATATTTAAGTCTTGAACCCCTCTCATACCATCAATGCATGAATCTACTACAACAGTGTCAAAGTTCAGTGAAAACAAGCACAATCTGAAAAAAATTCAACATTGGACCCATTCACAGGTCACTCTCCACGAGGTCCAATAAAAGAATAATTTCCAGTAATTGGTAATTAATGGACAACCTTTAAAATTGTTAGACGAACCAAAGTTAAAATTGGAGATGATGGTATAAACATGAATCATCTTCTCTTGGTTTCAAGAATAATATATTCTCTACTAAGCAAGGTCAAACATGTGAAGGTGGAATATCATATGGCCCCTCCCCCCCCACTCACATCACTCTCAATTCCACAATACCCAATTTATTTACTATAAAAAATTTGAAAGAAACATAGTAAGAATCAAACATATAAACTAATTATAAGAAAAATGCAAACATTTAAGGTAAATGAAAGAGAGCAAATCAACTGAACACATATAAATACATACCTCCTTCATTTCAACATTTCGATATCATTAATCTTCTTCTAGTTATTCCAACTCAACATTTGTTTCATTCACTTCAAAATTAATGTTGTAAGGATTGGCCATATCAACATCATTATCGATGTCATCATTTCCAATCATATCATTGTCTATATCATCATCAGGAACATTGTCTCCTACATTATTCAAGCTCTTCATATAAAACATCGTTGATATCATCTTCATTCAGAACATTATCTAGAACATCTCCTTCAACTTCTACGAAGTCTTCGCCTGACACATGAACTAATTGTTTGTCTACATCATATTCTTATTCAATTCCATCTTCTTCCACTGCATTATACTTTACCAACCTTCCTCTTGGATCATATCTAACAACATATGACCAACCCCCTCTACCTGGAACCTTTGAGTAAAATACATGTTTGCATTGGCTTGGAAGAACATAGTGCTCTCATCCTGGCTCAACATTCCTTTTATTAACCATGGTAAATCCATTGGCATGTTCGTTAACAGTTCTCACAGGATCACGTTCATTCATTCATATCTTGTACCATTTTACGTCGAACATAAGTAATTTGAAGGATTTGCAGTCACACTCAAGTATATCATCCAAAACCCCATACTATCAATTTTCAAATACTTTTGGATGTCTATCACTTCTAGATGAAACATTAGTAACCTAAAATATTGTAGTTATCCCACTATCATAAGTTTTCATCTTTTCATCCAACTTTTTGATGTGAAATTTGTGGCCATTGCACCACATAGCCTTCTGGTGTTTCAATTGAAATATGCCAGACACGTAAAAAATGGATTGTCACTTGATAAACATATTTATACTTGGAAATTATGAAAATTTATAAGAAAAAAACAAGCCATGTACACCAATACAATATTAAAAAATACTAAATAGTATGGGTGAATATGTTTACCTATTTATCTTTTAAACCATATGCTAAATCAATTTCCCTCTGTGTAAGATTGGTATCTTCTTTGACCAATATAGCCACACCAAACCATGATAACCTACGATTATTAGATTTAATACATCATTCAATCCATACCTTCATCCAATCAATATTGTTTGCAATGTTTAATGTATTGCATCCCACTCTCAACCATTTGTATTGAAATAAAACAATATTTCACATATAATCAGTTACCATGGTATACCGTCATAATAATGATTATGCAGTAAGACTAAAAATTAAATAAGTATGATATACATAAAAAAAAAAGAGTCAAATGTATTATAAATTTCCACCATCTACTTACATGTCACTTTCCTCATTCTACCTTTCCCCAATAGGTGCTCCCCTTTAAATTTTTAGATAGAGTTGACATCGCAAATACAATCCACATTAATACTTGCAGATATTTTAGGAAGATATTGAGTAATATAAACCATGGTTTGACATACCATATATCCCTCTACCATAGAACCCTTAGGACGTGCTCTTTGTCTAACCAAAGCCTTCAATGGTTTCAAGTGCTTCTCAACCATCAACATTGACCATGTGTGTACAGGCCCACACTTTTCAATCTCCTCAACTTGGTGTACGAGGTAGTGTTCTTGTGCATTGAAAAATGTTGGAGGTCGATAGTTTTTCATTTCACACATTAGAAAAGGAATTTGTAACCTCCAATATTTTATATCTTATTTATAGTTTTGTTTAGATGACAACCATCTACAAATTATGCAAGAAAATCATGTGTTTCAACAAAAGTGTATATAGTACTACATTACAAGTAAAGCACATGCAATGAAATATAAGTTGTACAACGAATTGAAAAAAATTACACTTTGCATATAAATCGTCACTTACGTCATGTATTTGTCGATATCATATATAACTTGTTTGACATTGTTGTCAATTTTTTCTAGGAGACATAGAGGTGAAACATACTATAACATAAAAAAATGAATCATTATTTAGTCACAAATTAGTAGATTAAAAAAAACACAAACAAGATGTTTCACCAATATAGAGATATATACACCAAAAGAATTACCTTAATCAAGGTATGTAAATCATGAGGTTTTTCCCCACCTAATTCACCTTTATTTGTAAGGATATTCTTTATGTTTGAAGAAAATACAATGGAAAATTTATTTTTTTCAATAACCTCTTTTACATCCTTGCTTTGTTGCTTTGTCAATAACCATGGAAGGATGCTTATATTTTGTCTATCTGCATAACTATTTGAATGAATGACACTTTTCATTGCATGATTGGCCTCCTTAATGTCATTACAAATCTTGAAAAAAAAATCTTTGTCACTCCTTCCATCTAAAATTCACCATAACGTTTATGTTACATTCTTCCCAATGTGCATTGTATCAAACAAATTAACAATTTCTAGGCGCTCATAGTAGGGGAGCCTACTAAATTGTACATGATAACTTTTCATTCCTCATGGAAGCTTCCCATTATTAATGCATTCATGATGACCTTCAAGGTGAAGAATATAAATTAAAGATATTGAACAATACTTCTCAATTAGTACAATGAAAAAAACGCAATAAAAAAAATATTACAAACATTTCATGTATGATACATTATAGATGATTTGATCCATTAATACCTTGATGATTTCTATTATATTTCAAATTCCATAGACAAGGTGTCATCCTCTGTGGTTTAAATTCATTGTCTTATTTACCATTGAAATGATTTTTCTCAGTACTTCAATACCTATGGTTCTTAGAGAGGAAGTGTCTATACTCATCAAACACATCATTTCCTAAACTTCTTGAATGGTGAGATTTCATCTTAGGAACACAAACTAGACATGGAAATTTACCCTTTGTTTGAAGACCTCCAAGAKATGTATTAAATTTTATATCATGAATTATTTGAAGTATGTTTAATGAAGGGATTATATAAAAAAACATGCATGATATGAACTTCATGAAATTAAATGTTATTAAAGTGCAGTGTAATGTTATAACATACCACTTAAATGTGTTAGCCCTAGGGCATCGTGAATTGTCCATACAAGCATTGCATGAAATTTAAATTCCCTTTGCGCGCCTACTAGTCTAGAGATATCATACATAGTGATGCCCTTCCATAAATCTAGTAACTTGTCAATAAGAGGCTCGATATATACATTCATATCTTTGAATTGGTACTTACCTAATTGATTTAACATAAGATACATAATTACTACATATATGAGTAAAGAAAAAA
>JZKD02S1781878.1:51796-61991 GCA_000966675.3 Picea glauca | reverse complement strand
AAAGTTGTATTAGGTTTTAATTAGTGTTTTTAGGTCAGGGTTTGTTTATTGAGTTTGTTGGTGCTATTAATAATGGTGAATAATAAAATAAATCATTAAAATGTTTTTAATGGTGTTATTTAGATAAGAAAGTTTTATATTAATTTAAATGAAGAAAGGTTATTTAATGAAGAATTGTTAGTGGTTTTATAGGTTATAAGTGAATATTAAGTTTTTTAATACATAAAGTTGTATTAGGTTTTGATTAGTGTTTTTTAGGTGTTTGTTTATCAAGTTTGTTGGTGCTATTAATAAATTAATATTAAAAAAATTTAATGGTGTTATTTAGGTAAGAAAGTTTTATATTATCTAAAATTAAATTTAAGGGAATGCTCGGTTTGAGAGTTACTTATTTGTTCTTTTTCTTATTTTTATGAATCAAGGCGAACCAATTTTCACTTAATTCTAGGCCATTCTCTCTTTTTAGGTTGCTTGGGCATTTACGGATTTCAATTGCTTCTCTAATCCGTCATTTAAAGAGGTGTTCTTCTTTGGCCAAAATTTTGGTGTCTTCTAAGTGAACATGGTGTTTTATTTTAAGGGAGTGTTCTACTAAGGCGAAGGTGCGAATGTGATCATTATTTATGTCAGCTCCATGTTCTTTAATCCTAATCTTGAAGGAACGACCAGTTTCACTGATGTAGCATTCTCTGCAGGAACATTCTATTTTGTAAATTCCTTTGTCTTTGTGAGGGTCAAGTTTGTCTTTAGCGGATAGGCAAACTTGACCGTCACAAAGACAAAGTAATTTACAAAATAGAATGCTCCTACGGAGAATGCTACATCAATGAAACTGGTCGTTCCTTCCATATTATGATTAAAGAACATGGAGTTGACATAAATAATTAATGCATTTTCACCTCCACCTTAGCAGAACACTCCCTTAAAAAAACACCATGTTTGCCAAGAAGACACCAAAATTTTGGCCAAAGAAGAAAACCTCTTTAAACGACGGATTAGAGAAGCAATTGAAATCAATAAACACCCAAGAAACTTAAACAAAGACAATGTCCTAGAATTAAGTGAAAATTGGTTCCCCTTTGGTTCATAAAAATAAGAAAAGCAACAGATAAGTAACTCTCAAACTGACCATTCTCTTAAATTTAATTTTAATTAATATAAAAGTTTCTTACCAAAATAACACCATTAAAAAAATTTAATATTAATTTATTAATAGCACCAACAAACTCGATAAACAAATGTTGACCTAAAAAACACTAATCAAAACCTAATACAACTTTATCTATTAAAAATTTTATATTTACTTATAACCTATAAAACCACCAACAATTCTTCATTAAATAACCTTTCTTCATTTAAATTAATATAAAATGTTCTTGTCTAAATAACACCATTAAAAACATTTTAATATTAATTTATTTTATTATTCACCATTATTAATAGCACCAACAAACTCAATAAACAAACCCTGACCTAAAAACATTAATTAAAACCTAATACAACTTTATTTATATAAAAAAACTTAATATTTACTTATAACCTATAAAACTACTAAATTTTCTTCATCAATAACCTTTCTTCATCAATAAACCTAGAACAATAGAACTTATTAAATACACCTTCAATTAAATGATTACCAATATTCAAATAAAAAAAATTAGAAAATTTTAGAAAAACCCTAAATAAACCTAATCTAAAATCTGCACCAAAGACTCCAATCGACACATAATTCTCCCCTCACCTTAAGTATTTATAACCAACTCTTATCACCAATTAAAACCCGGGCTTCTTGTCCTGAAGATCGATACATTTCCATTGATGTCAACGGGGGAGAATTACAGACATGGGGAGAATTGCAAACAAGCGAAGGAGAATTACAGAAAAGGGGTGATCTGGATTAATGAGAAGAACGAAATGAATAACATATTGAATAAAATAACACAGAGAAACAAATAAAAACAACATATATCCAGGGAACAATAACTTTTATTGAATAAAGAAAATAGGATGAAACTGTAAAATTGCAGAACTGAAAATAACTTGCTCGAATGGTGGTATCTATCTCTAAGAAGAGATGTGGCTTCTATGAACATTCATCTAAGAATAATGATTACAATGAGGCTCCAGAGGAATTTTTAACATTTCTCATGAATTCCAAAACCCTAGACATCCAAAAAACTAACCCTAGAAGATGAAACACCAAAAGTTATGTGGGCCCCAATGGGTAAGTTGGTACCTCAACTTCTCGGTGTCATAACTTTTGCATATGAACTCGATTTAAGGCGTGTGATAGCCCATTGGAAATGTACTTTTGAGAAATACACATTATTTCATCAAAATATGACTTCATCTATAGCTTGATTGTGGCAAGCCAAAAAAACATTGTTTAGGGCCCCAAAATGGCCCTGGAAGCACATAAAGATGTACTGACATGAAAACTTCCACAATAAGCCAGTTGGAATAGGTGGGAAACCACCAATATTCACCTAGATGTTATGTAGGGCTTTAGGATAGCCCAAAAATTTAAGAAACCACAATTACAAACAAATGTCATCATTACAGAGAAATGTAATGAACTAAAAACTATCAAGAGGATCTAGTTGGTATAGGTGGGTGGCCACCAATATCCACCTGGATCAGTCCTCCCCCATTAGTAAGAAATGGTCTCCATTGCGTTGATATCCCCCATCAGGTGAAAAAATTTCTATTGAATTTGGCCTCGGGTGAGCCACTTTCCTTAGTGCAGGAGATTGCCTTCCTCAACAACCCGATAAAGTTGGATCCTCTATTGGAGAGTACCCTTGACCTGTGTGTCTAATATATGATAAGTGGATGCTTGATCCATACAATTAGGTTTGATATATGTTGGTTTCAACTGTTTTGTAATATTCGAGGTGTCCAATAATGATGGAAAATATGGTCGGAGGAGGTCCACATTGAACACTGGGTGCAAGCCAAGGAAGGGGGGAGTGTTGAGATTGAAATCATTGTCACCCACAACCTTGGTGATAGTGTAAGGCCCATAATGAAGTGGATGGAGCTTTCAATGGGGCCCTGTAAGGCACTCTTTCTATAAATGTAACTAGACCTTGTCTCGCACGTGAAATTGGTGTGGTACCCGATATTGTTCAAGGCATTGCTTGTACTTAGCATTGTCTTTCTACAAAATCTCATGGACCTATTGGTGGATGTGTTGAATCCACTCAATGAACCTGGTGGCTTTTTCAGCCTCAGACTAAACATGGAAATATTATCCATGTTTGGTTGGAAGAGGTAGTACAACATGAATGGGACCCAAGGGTTATAATCCCAGCCCCACCTAAAATGGGCTATGGTCGGTGGAGCTATGGAGAGCCTTGTTATAGTTGAGTTGAACATAGGGAAGAATATCATTTCATGTATGTGGATTCTTATATTTATAGATGTGTAGCATGTGCACAATAATATTATTTATGACCTCTATTTGGCCATCGATTTGAGGGTGGAAGGAAGTGGATTTAGTAAGCTTGGTGTCCAACAGTGACCAAGGACTTGACCAAAATGTGTTGAGGAACCTGTTGTCCCTATCTAAGATGATGGTGTGCAGTATCCAAAAATGGACTCACACTTGTTCAAAGAATAGCTTGGTAGTATATGCCACTGTGATGCTCTTATTGCAAGATGTGAGAATGGCCTTCCTCAAAAACTGATCAACCACCATAAATACGCAATCATTCCTTGCTTGGTGGAAGGAAGGTCAGGCATGTAATCCATCGAGATGGATTCCCAAAGCCTCTCGAGTAGGAAGAGGGGTGTATAAGCCTTTATTCTTGATGGATGGCTTGGAAATGGCATAGGAAGTGCAATATCTAATATACTTGTTGACGTCATGTCGAAGTTTTGGACAATAAATTTTTTTCTGTAGAACGACCATAGTTTTCTCCATGCCAAAATGCCCTGCCATCTGACCGTCATGAGCCTCCCAAATCATCTTTGCACACTCGCCTGCAGGAACACAGAGGTGGCCTAGATGGAATAACATTCCATACTAAATGTGGAAGTCATTGACATTTTCACCTGTACCCAAGAGGTGATAGGTGGGGGTGAAGTCAGGTTCTCGCTGATAAAGTTGGGGCCACTTAGATGCCTTATGCCCACAAGAATGGAGCATGGTGGTGAGTGCAACAAAAGGAGGTTGACTAAGGCAATCGGCGAAATGATTGTTTATCCCTATCTTATACTTAATCTTGAGATGGAACTACTACAGTTATGTGGACTAATTTTGATGGAACTCATTCTGCAACTTCCCTTGTGTCTGTATGAACTGCAGAGGCTTTTGATCAATGTGGATGATTGTCTCCTTTCCCAGAATGTAATGTTTACATTAACGACAGGCTTTCACAATGGAATACATTTCCTTGTCATAGGTGGGGTATTTCCATATGGTATTTGAGAGTGTCTCACTGTGGTATGCTATTGGATGACCATGTTGAGTGACAACAATGCCTATAGACTAGTCAGGTGCATCAGTCTCAATCTCAAACGGTTGTTGCAGATCGAATAAGGAGAGTAATGGATCTAAGAGCAAGCGATGATTATGATCATAAAATGATCATTCTTATTCCTTCCCCCATGCAAAAGTTTCCTTTCCACCACCATTTATCACTTGTTTGAGGGCCCATGCAATATGGGATAATCCCAACACGAACCGTCAATAGAAGTTGACAAGTCCCAAGAATATTTGAGGCTCTGTTAGTGTGGTCGTGGTTGGCTAGTAACGGATGACTTGGATCTTATTTGGATCCACATGTACCCCATGCCCATCAACAATGTAGCCCAATTATTGGACCCTGTGCATGTCAAAGGATCATTTTTCCAAGTTGGCATATAGCTTGTGCTGCCGAAAAGTTCTCAAAACCTGTTGAATATGCTACATGTTCTCCTCCCAAATTTTGTTGAAGACGAGGATGTCATCCAAATATACCACCACAAAAGAGTTGGTGAAGGGTCTCAATACACCATCCATCAACCTCATGAAAGTCATTGGTGCATGTTTTAAGCCAAAGGGCATGACCATCCATTCGAGGAGACCTTCTTTAGATTTTAAAGTTGTCTTCCATACATCAGTTGGTTCGATGGGAACATGGTGGTAGCCAGAATTTACGTCAATCTTGCTAAAGAAATTCCCCCTTGAGTTGGTCAAGAAGGTCATCAATTCATGGAATTGGGTACCGGTTCCTGACTATGACTTTGTTTAATTTTTTTGTAATCAATGTAGAGTTGGCAGGTCCTGCCTTTCTTCTACACCAATACAATTGGGATTCTGCAAGGGGAGGAGATGGGTCTAATGTGCCCCTTTTGAAGCATCGCTTGGATATGATGCTTGATTTTTTCATTTTCCATCAATAAGTGACGATAGACTAGTCCATTAGGCATAGGTGCATCAGGGGTGAGATCAATTGGATGCTTGACTTGGCAGTGCATCGGTACTCCGGTGGGTGAGGAGAAGATGTCTTTGTACTCTTCCACGATCTCGTACACTTGATTCTAATGCAAAGAGAGACTCTGTGTAGAGGTCACAGATGTAGTGGTGACCTTCTTCTTATTGTGAGAATGGATCACAAAGAATATGAACTTATCGGTCTATGAAATGACCTTACTGCATTGCTTAGTAGAGATTAAAGAAATAGAGGTAGTTGAAGCTACCTATGGTATCCTATACAATTTTCTACCCAAAGTAATAATAAAATTGATGAGTCTATAATCATACACAACATGTCACTTCCACAAATACAGTTGGCCTAAAATAATATCACAAACTTCAAGGGGGATAAATATCATACAATACCTCGTCTTTGAAGGGCTTGATGTCATAGGGAAGACGACACTATTGGATGATGCAAATATCTCTTCCTTGGTGAAGCTAGTCGATGGTATGGGGATGTGGGTGTGGTATCATCATCAGGTCTAGCCACTTGATTACCTCTACTGATATCAGGTTATTCTGATTACCTCTATCGAAAATGAAATGAAGAAGAGACCCCTTTCCAATTACCAGGTTATTTTGGTTCGCTTCAATGGAATTTGGTGGTAGAGAAAGTGGCATTGGGTTCAACATAGATAATCTTCTTCCCTCCTTCTGGACTTGAATCAGAGTCATAATTTTCCTCTAAATCAAAATCTTTCAACTCGGCCATCAGTGACTACTTGGAGAGACATTATTTGGTGTTGTGTCAAGGGATTTTATGGTATTCACACCACTTTCTCATTTCCTTCTTCAAATTTCCATTACCCTTCTTGGGTTGCGTCTAGGAATGGTTGTGCTGAGAGTGGACATCTGTGTTATGTCCCTTTATGTTTTGGGTTGAGGCCTCCTTTTCCCTTGCTTTAGTTGTGAGGAGTTTGTATATCCAAAATATTTACACTTCTTCTTAATTTTTTTCTCTATCTTGACAGCATATCTATAAGCCACACCTAATGATGTGATGTCCAAAAACTCCATTTTTGTTTGAATGTATCTATGCAAATAGCCATGGTATTTGAGCACCAAATGTCGTTCAGATTATTTGATACCCAATTTGGTGCATAGGGTATGGAAAATATTGGTGAAATATGGTACTTTTTGGTCCCTTCCTGACATAGACTAATCCATCTTGTGCACTGGTCCTCGTAGCTTCCAACAAGGTAGTATTGTTCTTTAATGGCATCCCTAAAGGAATCCCATGTGGGGGTGACCGCAAATATTACATATTCATCTATGGTCCTTTTCTCAGAGTAAGTATCCCACCAGTCCTTAACATGTGGGATGGCCTTGAGGAGTGAAAAAGTAATGTTTTCCCTATTGGAAAAATTGTGGACTGAAAAATGCCCTTTGAGCAGATTCAACAATTTATCTACAACATCAGCATCTATCAGTCCTTCAAATAATTGAATATAAAAATTTACTTGTATCTTGAAGGGGGTTTCATGGCCACTTGATGAAGATGTGTCTCTTGTGGGAATCTGCTAAAGGATATGTGAAAAGTTGTCCATCATTTTTTCCCTTTCTCCTGCAAGGGATTCCTCGAGAAACATTTTAAAAGGATCTCCTACTCCATCATATTTCTTCTTGTCGGGGACATGCACGAAGAAAAAAAAATGAACATCAAACCAATATGATACCACTGATACATATTAATGAGTGGAATGAAATGAATAACATATTGAATACAATAACACAAAGAAACGGAGAACAAAAACAAATATCCAGTGAACAATAAATTCTACTGAATAAAGAAAATAGGTTGAAACTGTAAAACTGCATAACTGAAAACAACTTGCTCAAATGGTGGTAGTTATCTCTGAGAAGAGATGTGGTTGCTACGTGCATCCATCTGATAAAAATGATTACAATGAGGCTCTAGAAGTATTTTTTAACATTACTCATGAATTCCAAAACCCTAAACATGATCTGAATTTTAGGGGTTATATGGTCTAAATTTGAATGCAAAATTCATAAAGCTATAAAGATAATAGATTGTCCATGTGGATCAAGGAGATGCCCATCTCCTCATTAATTAATTGGGCTAACAGGTTGCCCATATGGGTCAAAGAGAGTCCTGCCTCTCCATTATTCCATTGGGTTTTATTTCCCACTACTTATTTAGTTGGGTAGTTAGATATATTATTGTTGGAAGCAGGCTGAAATGGAAAGAAGGATGATCGTGGGGAAAGAAAACATGTAGAAACTAAAGTAACAGTTGGAGAGAAACATATAATGCACACATGAAAGAAAGAATGCACAAGGAAAATGACAGTTGGAAGAAAGAACAACACGCGCACATGGGAGGAAGAACTAACGTCGATAGGGTTAGGGTTTGGGTAATATATTGTAAATCGTTGAAGAGACCGAAATGTATAAATATAGATACGTAGGTATCATAATGGGAGAAGTTCATTTTTGTATTGTTCCATCATAGATATGTACGAGTTGATACGAATTGTAACGTGGTTATGAACCATTTTTGTAAGTTGTTGAGCTAGAAGAGAGGAAAGAAGGAAGATTTGAGGATTAGATCGCAGGCTGAGGAGCCTGGTGCGATCTAGTTATCCTCATATAGATCTTACCCATCTAAGGGGAATTGTAAGCATGTGGCATTGAAGATACATAACTACCATAATAAAATACCCAAGAGCCAAATCTTTGTGGACGTAGCCCAGGAGGTGGTGAACCATGGTAACATTTGTGTAATGTGATGAATGCATGCATATCTTTATCTTCTTTTAGTAGTTAATTGTTGTACTTAATGAATGAATGAATTATTATATTGCTATGAAATATGGTTGTGATGATAAACTGTGGAAGGTAATGCATAGTCACGAATATAGTAGATTGCAATCACAATTTATAGTAGATGGCTCTGAATAACGATCTCCTATCTCATACTCAATCCTAGGTTGTAAACACCTGAGTCTTATAGCCACCCATTTAAAGCTATATTGGGTGAGACTGTGCAACACATTCTGTGTGTTTTGTTTCCTTCTAGTTTACCGAGAGGGCCGATAGTTTTAGAGGCTTTGTTGGAAAACCGAATGACATGAACCCTGGGTCAATAAATCAGATGGTAAGGAAGGAAGCGTAAAAACCAACAAATGGCTTTGTTATCGCATTAGTAGGAACAAGAGATGACTAAGTAGAGGAGATAGATTGAGTGAGAAAAGAATGAATAAAATAAGATACCAATGAGCCATTAGAAGGGAATGTTGAGACCGTGGAACCCAACAAAAGTAGAAATCGAAGGCTAGTTAAGAACCCAAGAGCTAGAGTTTGCATAGAAAGACAATAGAAACCCTAGAGTCACACCTCGAAAATATCTGGAAAAATACTTGTTCACTGATTTGAACGAAGTCTTTTTCTATGATTTTTTGCATCTACTACAGGAGTGGATACTAAGGTTGAAGGATAACCATGCGACGAACTAGATTCAACAACTAGATTGGACCCCAGTGCAGATTGAGCAGTTACACCAAGTGAACAACAAATTCACCCACATAGTAGACTTTTGGATTGACAGTATTGTGGCAGGCTTCATAACAGAGTTTGCAGTTGACACAGCGAAGTCATACAGCGTTGCAGAGCAATAATTTCTATGCAGACCCTGAGGAAGGTACATTCGATCATTGTATACTTCTACTAATATATTGTTATATAAAAAGGGTGTAATGACAATGGAATCAGACAGTTAAACTTCCATGCATGCATGGGGGAGGGGGGGAAGCACTGACAGAGAGAGGATAAATGAAAGGAGGTAAGGATAAAGGAAAGAAGGAGGAGGAATCCTTGGACCCAATCATAATGGATGATGACCAGATCAAGTGGATCTTGGCGTCAACGAGGAAGATGCATAGTGGAGTATCCTACCAATACAAGGTGAATACCAAGAAGAGATTCGTAACCGTGAGGGAAGGCTTGGCGAGCAATGAGGAAGAGGTAGAGGATCTTCAGGATATGGAGTAGATTGAGGAAATCCTGCGCATAACATATGAGAGCAAAACGAGAGGTCCAAGAACAGGAGGAGAAGGTAGCCATCCTATCCATATTAATGTTAGTGTGGAACCCATAAACCCATGTGTGACTAATACACCAAAGAGAACACCACCATTTAGACAACCAAAGTTCAGAGGAAGTCCGATTGCAGGAAGTACATCTACAGAAGCAACAATAATGGGAGGAGCCATTTCAGGAAGCACTAGTCAAGTATCTACAATGCACGGAGGAGGTAGTAGTTCAGTATTCAGAATGGCAGGACACGATCCCACTATCAGATTACCAGAATTTTGAGGAGAAGCAACAGAGGACCCTGAGAAACATTTGTTCATTTGTACAAAGATTTGGGAAGAGAAACATATCACTGATGAAGATACCAAACTCACTCAGCTAGCGATTACACTAAGAGACCACGCACTAGACTCGTACATGAGTCTAGACATAAACATTTCCCCTGGAACGACAAGGAAACTAGCCCGCATTAAGAAGTTACTAATAAATGAGTTCTAGAAGCTGAGCTTAGAGGATAAGTACATGAACAAGATGATCAAAATAAGACAAAAACTAGGAGAGATTGTATGGGATATTGATCAGAGATTCAAGCGACTGAAGGGAAAGTTAAAATATCTCATGACCTATATGCAACATCGGCACCTATTTGTCAACTCACTACTGCCACACTTAAAATAT
>JZKD02S1781878.1:7418-19444 GCA_000966675.3 Picea glauca | reverse complement strand
CTAAAAGGTGATAAAATGAGGTGAAGCATAATGAAAAACCCAATGCATGTACACATAGAAACATGTGTAAACACAAGAAACATAATGGGTGATCACAATGACATCCATGGTTTTTTTTCATGAGTTCCCTAAACAAAACCGAAACACATGCCCATTGAAAGAACATTGATGGAAGAGGCTATTTAGACCAATCTCATTTGACTATGTTCTTTTAATAGAAAACTAGATTACAAGAATAAACTCAATTACTATCCAAATCACAAGAATATCATTGCAATTCATTGTTTTATTTATTGAATTGATGACTCCATGTGTCAACCACCAAAATTACAATACTTTATGAGTCTAAGTTGAATTTACTGAACAATACCCCATATTTCAACTCGGACACATCATACATATATTTCTGGTAGAGAAATAAACAATAATGATAATGGATACAATATTCTTATAATGAACTTTTATTTATTTATTTATAAGGAAATTTTTTTTATTTATTAGAACAAAGGAGTACACTTATTGGAAATGGCTAGAGTTAATGGTATTTTAATCATATATGGATTTAATTTTTTGAGTAGATCTAAGAGTTTTTCTCAGAGAAACCACAAGCTAGGGTTTGGACAGTTGTGGCCATTGCAGAGAGCAACATGAGCACTAGAGGAGGGGGTAAGGGGACCCCCACATACAAACAGATAGTGGTAGATAGAGGGAAAGGGGCAAGGGGTGGAGTATTCAAGGCACCAATGACAGGCACCTCGGGATCAGACCCTGGAATAGGTTAGGAAAGAAACAAGGGGAAAAGTGAATACAGGGAAGAGGAAGCAAGAGAAAATCAGAACGAGTCACAAGACACAACGAAGACCAACTGGATAGAAGGGCGTAACCCATGCAAACCCAAAGTAGCACTGATACCCAAGGTGGTATTGGAGAATCTGCAGATGCAACTCTACAGAGATCAAATGAAGGCACATGCGCTAATATGCAAATTTATGGGATTATGGCCCACAGAAAAAACGTTGTGCAACTGGATCAAATATCACTGGAAGCCAAACAGGGAAGTGGAGCTCCACATGGGCTTGAAAGGTTTATTCACAGCGGTATTCATAAACTTGGAGGACAGAGACAAAGTATTTGAAGGAGGGCCATACTTTCATGCATCAGCAGGACTCTACATGCAACCATGGAAGGAGAATTTTTCYCCAGAAAAAGAGACCTTCAAAAAGGTACYGGTCTGGCTGAGACTCTACTCCCTACCCTTATACTATTGGCTACCCTCCACTTTTGAAGAGATAGGGAATAAACTGGCGAAATATATAAAGACTACAGAAGAAACCCTGAAAGGGAGATACACATCCTACACAAGAATATGCATAGAGATGGACGTGTTGGGAGAACTCCCAGAAGCGATATGCCTCGAATGAGGGACAAGGAATGGATCCAAAACATCGATTATGAAAAAATCCCCTTCCAATGCAGAAGATGCCACGAACATGGCCACCTGATCAGGGAATTCCCTCTTAATAAAAATCAAGAAACAGAAAACTCCAAACCATAGCAGGATGAGGATGGATTTGTTAAACCAAACCCCAGAAGTAGAACCAACAAAAGGCAGAGGAAAGCTCAAGCAGGAAATAACCCAGAAGTCTGATTGAGACAGGAAGGAAGAGATCAAACCAGTCAAGGGGAAGAGGCCAAGAAGGATATGGTAACAGCTCAGGAACTCCAAGAACAAACACCAAACGAGCCCACCAACTGATCTAACAACCAAAAGGAACAAGGAAGATGCACAACTCCGATGGAAGGAGAAATCAGAGATGAAAACACCGCCATGCAAGACGCAGAGGGAGAGATAGAAATGACACCGAGCAAAGTAGGCACAGAAGATATGAAACTCAAATACTTAGTGGAAAGGGAAGGGATAGACCTCAAAAACATACTGGAGCAATGGAAAAGACAGGGAGTGGAAAATGTAGCAACAGAGTAACTAGACCGCATCCAGTATTTGTTCCCCCTAAGGGAGGAAGCCAAATCTAGAGGCCAAAAGCGAGCACACGGGGAGATCAGACACCTAGGAGTCAAAGTCAGTGAGGTACAACCACAACTCTCACCCAAACAGACGCGGAAGAAAAAAGGCAGGAAATCCAATAGTGTATCCCTGCAGGAGCTTGGAGCGCTACTAATAAACTCAGGTAAGATGAAAAAACTCTTCCTCAACTTCCCCCCGCATGTTTAAAATGAAGGTTATAACATGGAATATAAGAGGCCTAAACAGCCCAAGAAAACAACGAATCCTTAGGAATAGATTAAAACAGGAACAATTAGAGCTTTGTTTTATCCAAGAGACCAAGTGTAATACAAAAAGAATGGAAACAATCGGTCAACAACAATGGTGCAAGTACAAGATGGTGGCCATTGGAGGCAACCAAATGGTAGGAGGCATCCTCACCCTATGGAACCCACAAGTACTAAGCCTAATATCAGCTAAAGCGACAAGGCATACCATTACAGTCCACATGAAAATCATTGGGAACACAGAGGAGATTTTATGAACTAATGTGTATGGACCCTAGGTGCTAGAGGATAGGAGAGGAATGCTAAGCGATCTAGCAGAACTCAAAAACTGAGCCAACAACATCCATTGGATCCTAGCTGGGGATTTCAACATCATCATGTCACTCGCGGAGAAAAAGGGAGGGACAAGAAGATTGGATAGAGATGTGGAGGAATTCTCAAAATTCATAGACACAACAAAAATGGTAGATATGAAAACCAAAAATGGCCATTTCACCTGGAATAATAAGCAAATGAGCCAACATCAGGTAGAAACAAGGCTCGACAGATTCCTAGTCTTAGATTCAGTCATTATGCAAGGGATAACCTTAGACTACAACATCCTTCCATGGGGGGGATCTGATCATTGGCTAGTGCAACTAGAAGCAGGCTTCCAGACCACACCAAAGAACAGACCATTCAGATTCGAGAAATTTTGGATGCAACACTCGACTTTCAAGTAAAATATCAAGCAGTGGTGGAGTGAAGAGAAACCAAAGCAAGGGACAAGGATGTTCAAACTCTATAAGAAACTAAAATATATCAAATATAGGCTCAAGGAATGGAACAAGGACACCTTTGGGAATATAAACCAAGTGAAGAAAAACATAGACGAAAAAATGAAAAAACTCCAGGAAACCTGCATTTTGGAGGGCTACAATGAGAAAAGGGAAAAWGAGGAGATCCAGATGACCCAGGAATGGGATGAAATGTGCCAACAGGAAGAAACTCTCTGGCRACAAAAGTCCCGGATAAKATGGGTAAAGAAGGGGAAAGGAACCCCAAGTTCTTTCACAGAAYAACCATGGCCAGAAGAGCCCATAACAAARTCTTGAAGATAAGGGACCCRAATGGAATAGAAAGAGAGTCCCATAAGGACATCGAAACAACTCTGGTAAACCACTTCCACGGGATCTCCYAGGAACCTAATCAGGAYAGAACGGAGGCCATACAAAAGGTGACCCAGCACATCCCTTGCCTGGTAACAGAAGAACAAAACAAAAACTTGATCAAGCCCATTGCGGAGGAAGAAATAGACCAAGCACTCTAGGAAATGCCCAATGGAAAATCTCCAAGCCCAGATGGGTTCACAGCGGAGTTTTTCAAAGATTTCTGGGAAGTCATCAAGTAGGATGTCTACGAGGTAGTAGAAGACTCTAGAACCTCCATCCTAAAATAACTAAATGCTACTTTTATAACACTCATCCCCAAAGAAAATGAAGCCAAAAATCCTGATCATTACAGACCAATAGCGTTGTGAAATGTGGTGTATAAGATCATTTCCAAGGTTATAGCCAACAGACTGAAACCACTACTATCCACACTAGTTTTGCAAGAGAAAGTGGGGTTCGTAGAAGGAAGGCAAATAATGGACAATATTATCCAATCCCATGAACTGATCCACACCCTGAATCTTTAGAAAAGAGTGGGAATGATAATACAATTGGACCTAGCGAAAGCCTACGACAAAATCAGCTGGCACTATATGGTCAGAACCCTAGAAGCCTTTGGCTTCACCCAGCATTGGATCCAATGGATAACCAACCTAGTATCCACAACAAACTTCTCGCTACTAGTAAACGGAGCCCTTGCCAAACCTTACTAGCCCATGAGAGGCATAATATAGGGAGACCCGTTGTCCCCCTTCTTATTCATATTAATGATGGAAGGACTCAGTCGAAGCATAAAAAGTGCAACCGCGAAAGGGGAAATAAAAGGTATCAAACCTTATGAGAATTGTCCAACTTCCACACACCAACAGTTCGTGGATGATACCTTACTTCATGGCATGCCCACAGTCAAGGAAGCAGAAGCTTACAAACGAATCTTAGATGAGTTTGGGGAAGCCTCCGGGACTGAGATAAACTAGTCCAAATCAATGATCTTCTTCTTTAACGCCAACCCATCTATCCAAAGAAATTTATCCAACATCTTGGGATTTGAATGAAAAACCCTCCCAACCAAGTACTTAAGCATCCCCCTGATAGATAAAGCCTACAAGATGTCAACGTGGGAAGGAATAGTCAACAAGCTTCAAGACCGAGTAAACAATTGGAATTTCATATCCCTCAACCTAGCAGGAAGACTTATCATAACCAAGTCGGTTCTGCAAGCTATCCCAATGTTTATGATGTCAGTTTTCTCGTCCCCCAAGGGAATTTTACAAAAAATAAGAACCATACAAAGGGAATTCTTGTGACGTGGAGCAGAAACAAGGAAAAAATGGGCACTATTGGCTTGGGAGAAAGTCTGTAAGCCAAAGAGCAAGGGAGGCCTTGGGCTACACGACCCGCAAGTAACCAACGGTGCCTATGGGGTGAAGCTTTGGTGGATATGGGTCAAAGAAATGACCACGCCATGGGTTAACCTATGGAAAGAAAAGTATGCCCCGGATATTAGTAACTAGGACAAAATCTGCTTCAGAGGCACCAAGGAGGGTTCAGCCATCTGGAACTTAGCCTAGCGCAACAAGACCTGGATCCAGACACACAGATTTTGGGAAATAAGGAATGGCAGAACCACCAGATTCTGGGAAGATGCTTGGAAACAAGAACCCAAAATGGAACAACTAGGCCGAGAGGAACTCCAACAGGAGATGATGGCACAAGGCAAAACCCGAGTTTACCATTACTGGAAACAAGAAGTAGAGCACAACAAATGGAGAATATGGAACACTCTCACCCCACAGACTAGATACCAGACTACAACAACAGTTCAAGAAGTGGAGGAGGAATTGGGGAGAAGGAAAATTGTAGTCACGGATGGAAATGACCAGCTGAGATGGGGGCACAAAGCAGGAGGGGTATTCAATCTTAAAGAAGTATGCCACTACATAACAAACTAGGATCAAAAAGTTGTGGCGTATCATTGGGACAAGCTCTAGAATAGCCCCCAATGGCCAAAAATAAAAATATTCCAGTGGCTAATACTACACAACCGAATCCTAACTTGGGAGACCCTAAAGAAGAGAGGTTTCATAGGCCCTTCAAGATGCCACCTATGTGAAGAAAAGGAGGAAACAATGAACCATATCTTGGATGAATGTCCTTACACAGCAGAATTATGGGACTCGGTGGTAGGCATTTTTCATCAATCTAATAGGATCAGAAGAAATATTTCCACAACTATAAACACCTGGGAGGAAAACTACAGCGACAATGAAGAGGTGAATCTTTGTTGGACCCTCACCCCCGACATGATCATTTGGGAAATTTGGAAGGAAAGGAATTGACGCATCTTCAGGAACCAAATATGAATGGATGGAAAGATCAAGGAAACAATAATAGCCATGAAAAGGGAAATGGTACAGAGCCGCAACCTCTGAACAGGAGGAGTGCAACTCACTAATCGAGATATCATAATTCTATAGGCTTTCCAAGTGAAAGGAAGACATAACCCCAATCAGGTGAGACGGGTGTCACAACTAATTTTAGGTGAGCGCAACCGGAAACTGCCACCAGAGGGCTCCCTCAAGCTAAATTTTGACAGGGCGTCGAAGGGAAACACAGGACGGACAGGTATGGGGGGAGTAATTAGGGATAGTTAAGGAAGAATTATTCGACTGTACACAGGAAGTTTGGGAAATTCAACAAACAATGTTGCGGAATTTGGAGCATTGGAGAAAGGTATGGAGATACTACACAAGGAAAGAATGGAAAATGTAATAGTGGAAGGTGACTCCATGCTAGTCATCAACACGATAAGGAAACTCCAAAATGGCACCAAAGTGGGAAAAATACAGAGGCACTGGCACTTGGCATACTATCTGCAGAAGATTCATGAGCATTTGCAAACAGGGATCACAGTGGAGTTGTGCTGGGTCCACAGGTCAGCAAATGAACTCATGGATAGAATTTCTAATGAAGGGGTCGATAAGGAAGGATCAGAATTGGATGCCACATGGATTAACATCCCAATTGGCCAGTTTCGAACAGACTGTACCCAACTAGCGGCAAAGGACTGTGACGGTAGCCAAATTACGGGCGACCACATCGAGGCTAGAGACACAGAATTAAACAAAGGGCAAGTAGGATCTAGGTCGAATCCGTTAGGCCACCTTTTAAACACGAGTTACAATGAAGATCACAGTCACACCACAAGAAGGGGTACGATACCAAGTTCTTGTCAATAGAAGGAAGTATAGGGGTTGGCCATGGGAGAATGGAAAGGGTAAGTTGCAGCCAGCAAAGGACGAAGACCAAAGGAATATCCTAAGAGCAGGTATGGGTACACCTCATCCACACCCAGATCCCGAGGGAGGAAATGATTGGAGGATAGCGAGTAAGGCAAAAGATTGGCGCTGGAACGACGACAGAGCTCCCAAGCGCACACACTCAGAAACAGAGATAAAGGACCGGAAGATATGCCTTTACAGGAGCCAAATGATTACCTGCAGAAGACCACCTCCGAGGAAACTCTATAAAAGAAGAAGCATCAGGGATAGCGACAGACCAACTAGCAACAATTCCAGAGACCAGGAAGGGGAGAGTAGTAGCAGAGAAAGAAAGCACGACAGAAGCCATAACTTACAAGAAAAGATGGTAAGAACGAAGAACACCCAGAGTAAGAGGGGACCCCAGGGGGAGGAACTCCCAATAAGCGCATGGAAGATCACTAGGATGGAACAGGCAGCCAGAGAGGCCAAAGGCACCTTCCTCAAGCAAGCAGATACAAAGGGTAAAGCAGTGATCGACAGATGGGAGTGGGAAGTCAACACCAAGCGCCAGGGCAAAGCCTAGGTGGAACTCATCCAAGAAGCAAATGGGTTAAGGGACCCAGGGGCCACATAGCCCAAGAAAACCCTCTACCACAAAAAGGTGGAGGAATCCTGGCATACAAAAATGCTAATATGCAATCTGAGAGAATAAAAGAATGAGACCAGCAGGATGGAAAACCGAGGCCTCAAAAAGGAAATCATAGAAATCCTGAGCCGCCTCAATGGCTTGGAGGCCAGCGTAAGAGGCATAGCATAGAACCAGAGGAACCAAGGTGAAAAAATAGACCGACTGGCTGGTCAATTCCAACTCTACCTTCGCTATGTCCATCAAATGGAAATCACTCCAGCAAACTGATGCGGAACACCAGCTAGCATCAGAAGGATGCACATGATGGAGCAGAAAAACGAAAATGAGGTAAGGAAGGAAGGAGATGAAAGCCACCCAATCTGTGTGGACTAGCGCAGCACCAACTCAAGTTCTTTTGTTTATCAGTATAGGAACAACGCATGTTAGGGGACACCCCTCGGCCAGGGTGTCCCCTAACATGCGTTGTTCCTATCAACTCAAGGTCAGGGGACACCCCTCGGCCTTTTTTTGTACAATATTTTACTCAATAATACAAAATCTCAACTCACTTACAAAAAAAAAATCATATATGGATTTTAAATGGACATGATTTGATATGCTGAGAATATTCTTAGTCGTCACAATAAATTAAAGGTTATAATTTCAAGTATTAACTTTCTTGCAAGACAAAATATATGTGTTATTCATGAAAAATGATGATGAACAAGATTAGCGTAATAATAATGGATGTTGTTATTAATGTGACTTTAAATTTAGGTTTTTAATGTGCATAAGTTTTTTAAGCTACTTAAGTCGGGCACCCAACTGTTTTTTATTGAGCTTGAGTTTTTTGGTGTGTGGAGTCGAAATGTTAGTGCATGCTTGGAGCCCTTTTTTACCAGCTGTAGCGACCTTTTTTCTTTACCCGGTGCAGCGCCCTTCTTTACCAGGTGTAGCAACCTTCTTTTTTAACCAGGTGTAGCGCCCTTTACTAGGTGTAGCCCATCTCTTGGTAACGTTCAGGAAACCCAACAGGTAAAAATCGAGACTAGGGTGTTTGTTTCAAGATATAAGAAAACAAAACTCATGTGCATGAATTTCGAGATATCGCAAAGATGAAGAGAATTATCGAGAGTTTCCATGATCATGTAGCTAATTGTATTGTTTATGTGGGAGACATAGAACGGACGTTGGAAAACCATGACATAGAGGAATTTAGAATGGATTTTCGTAATCTTTATTGTTATTCTACTGTTGGGAAAGCTGTGAAGGAGTTGGAAAGATCTTTGGATCGGTTATAGGTTAAGATTCTGGGCATAAAGTTATATTTTCTGGATATATATATTTTTGTAGATTTTATCAGTCAAATCGTTGAGCGAAGAGGGGTCCCTTGTCTCACAAACAAGGGAATCTCATATATCAATTTGATGTGTCTTGGCCATGACCTTAAAAATGGATTATTATTATTATTATATTCTTTCTTAATCTTATTATATTCTCTTTTAGTGCATGATTAGTGAATAATTGTTATTATGTAGTGGTTTGTAATTTAATATATATAAATTGTTTCTTTACATTACAAATTTTTAGTTGAATAACTTGAAATATGTAAATTTTATTTTTTATGAATTAAAATTTAAATTAACAAAATATAATAATCAATATGATCTAATTTAAGAACTTATTATAATTTAAGTTTCAAATATTATTTTATCAATTTAGTGGACTTATTATAATTTAATATTTATTATTTTATCAATTTGGTTGGTGTATATTAGTTATAGAAGAGAATATTTCAATATTTGTGGACAATGTGATTGAGGAGGTAGATGTATTTGAATTTGTAAGTTGTTTAATAGCTACAATATGTCAAATTAAACATATTTAATAATGTGAAATAGATATGTTAATTTTTATAAATAGTTTAAATTATAATTAAGTTTATGTTAAGATAATATTTTGAATTTTAAAAGGTTTATTTTGAAAAAATAATAAGAAAAATTAAAATAATATCATTTTAGTGATTTTATTATTCAATATTACTTATTAATTAATTAATAAATTATAACATAAATATAAAATAAAATTCATTAAAATAAACTTATAATAATAAAAAAAATCATTAAAATAAACTTGTAATAACAAAAAAAACCATTCATACAAGTACTGAAGAAGAACCATTATACTAATACAATGACATTAAATTGATAAAGACGTATAATTAATTATATAAATTATTAAAATAAAAAAATTTGGTGTTCAAAAACATTTGAATAAGGTTTATTAACTTGAAAAAAAAAATTCTCAAACATGTGAAATTTTAAGGTCATTTTGTAAGTCATTTATCATGTTGTAGATTTATAACACTCTTAGAATGGATAAAGGGTAAGTGATTGGTTGAAAAAATAAATTAACAACAACCACATTTAATTAAAACTGGTTAATATACATTTATTAACATCATTAATTTATTCACGAAGAGAAAAATAAAAAATTGGCTATACAAAATCTCTATCTCAAACCAAACTAATGCTTCTGGTCCTACCTATGTCATACAAGTTCAAGACTAGACTTTCTTATGCATGCATATACCTAGAACTTATCAATAACTACAAACAACCCATCTATTTGTGCACCACTAATGGTTTCCACCCAGCCCTAAGTCCCATGCTCCGTCCAACCCACCACCCTAAGTCCCAACTCAGTCCAACCCAAGAGAAACTTGCCAAACCACTACACACTATACACTTTTGCAATTAATTTTAGAATTTAGTGGCAAAGGTAAAGCCAATTTTAGAATCTCATGGATGGTGATCAATTCATAGGTAAAGCCAAAAGGTATTATGGGAAAGAGATCTACAACAATCGTCCAATCGTCTTTGTCGAGATCAATGACATTGAATGATGTTGGTATCTGTGTGAAACCTAGGGTTTTAAGTCCTAAGATTTATGTTAGCCCATTAAATTGAAAACTTAAGAAAATTATGAGAAAAATTCAAAACCTAGTCACTAGGGTTCTTATCCTAGTCTCCCATTTGCATGTTTGGAGGCATCACTATGTTTCCATTAGTGTTTTTCGTATGTTTGGAGGCATCATTATGTTTCCAATTTTGTTTTTCATTAGAAGCATTCATTTATGTGTAGTTGTGTCTTCTGGGATATCCTTCTATGCAGTTATCTACACGTGATCCCTCTCGATGATGGAGTGGTAAGATTGTTAGAATAGAGTAAGAGTTTGTTGAAATCCAGTAGGAGTTTCTTGATCAACGTAGTTTATGAATCGAGTAGGAGTATACGAACCACTCGTATACTCATCTTCACTCCGGTACACTCATCTTGGCTTCATCTGGGAGATGAGGCAAAATATGAAACATCGACCAAAAGTGGGATCCCTTGTGTTAATTGAACCACCGGACATATCCACACACACCTATAAAATCCAAAATGAAACATCTAATCACATTAATCTTGGCTAATCAAACACAATAATTTCTTAATATGATTAAATAAATGTGAAAAAGAAACAAGTTAAACATATGCATTCATAAATGCTAAGAAATTATGAATATTAAATTCCATTCATTGATTTGGAGAGGATGATGAAGAATATGCCATCATCTTTAATTATTGATCATGTCACTAGAATTTATAATTAAAAAATTGATTAATCCATGAATTACAATAAAGAAGATGTCTTGTGATTTATTAAGCTAAGATTATCAATAATATTATGGAGAAAACATAATTAGAAAAGTTATCGAAATAAATCTTTGTAGGCAAAGAAGTGTACATATTTATAATAGATATTTCGTTGGACAATCACTCTATGTGCTATATTCTTTGCCAATATCTAATATGTTCATAGTTAACTTCATACACTTTTTTTTTCATAAAAAAATATCAACTTATATTAGAATATAGCTTTGTGACATTACAAGTGCTAACTGAGAAATACACCACTAACAACTGTCTTCATTTTCCTACAGTCCATTCTCCACAAAACCCCACTGAGAAAAAGAAATAACGTTTTACAAGGGTAAGGCCAAAAAATTAGAGAGTCCAGATATGTACATCCGAGAAAATCTCCCAAGTACTAAGAATAAGAAAAAGCCAAAAGTGATGCCCCGAGAAGAAGGCATTAAAATGTTGACTAGCCAAATAGTGAACAAGGGGCGCAGTCCTAAAATTACATAAGAAAATCAAACATCCTTAGAGCGATGCGAGATAAGACATGCTTCAAAAAAGATAGGAGGTGGATCTCCAAATAGAGTTTCTCCCAGCCACTTCTTCACAGACCATAGATCCCACTTCCTGACAGGGAGCCCTCTTTGACATTCCATCTGCAATAGAGTTATAATACTTGCATACATGAGATATAGTGAGAACAGAGAAAGTATACTTGAGCTACCTTGTTTTCCTCATCCAAAACATTAAACCCACCACCTGGATACGGGATTTGGAGTTGAACCAGTCAACCACAATATTAGAGTCACCAAAGATTTGCAAACTATCTATATTTCTGGAATGTACCATATGCAATAGAACCCAAAGGGCCATAAGATCTCCTCTTGTATTTGTTCCTTTTCCACACATAAGGCTCACTTTTAAAGTGAAGTTTGTAGGAAGTAATATGACTTCCCCAGCCCCACACTTACCACCATCTCCTTGTAATGACCCTTAATTATTAAGATG
>JZKD02S1781867.1:88506-99722 GCA_000966675.3 Picea glauca | reverse complement strand
TATAAGGTAATAACCATAATTTAAAGTGTTTTTTTTTAATGTACTCATATGTTCAATTATGATACTTTGTTCTTTAACTTTTACATTATCTCATAAAAAAACATTTTCTTTTTTACAAAGGAATTTTTGGAGCCTGTTCATCCCGGTGTTGGTAGTAGTGGCGCTACAGAGACACTACAGAGTCCTGATGCAGGCGATCATATAGTTTCTAGAGCACTATTTACTTCTCCATATATCCAGATAGGATCCATGACATGCACCACCATACATCCACTCCTCGATCAGAATCTAGAGATGGTGGCAGAGATGAGGATCATAGTGATGTGGTTGAGATGGTTGCATTTCCTGGAGCTAGATGTGTGGCAAGCATGGGGACCCTTCCATGCACACTTTTGGTCGACGAAAATGGAATTCCCTTAAAACAATCAAGACTCCTAGGTAGTTTTAATTCATATATTAATTTTTTAATGTTGTCCTCATACATAAATCATCTAGATTATTAATTTTAAATTAATGATCATATATTTTTGTGTGTAGGAAGTGACCTTTTTTATAGGCACCTAGAGAGCAAGACCTTGTCAATTTTTGGGGCAACCTTATGCATGAGGTGGAATTTCCAGAATTCCAACCTCAAAAAGGAACTTATGGATTATCTTGAAGGCCTATTTGGAGTAGTCATGTTCAATAAAAATGTGGTCACATCTGCAGCAGGTGAATATTTAAAATACACGCGAGATGTTTATAGATGAAGCTTGGCAGGAAATCCTAAGTATAAGCGTCCTCCCTCAATTCCATAGAGGGAGTGGAAGGCGATCATTGATGATGCAAAAGAGAAGATTTTGAAAAAACCAAGTGAACAAATAACTAGTACACCAAGGTAAATTACAATTTTTTGAATTCAATACCAACGTTATTTTTCTTTAGATCTAAATAAAAATGTGGTTATATATAACATACTTGAAAATTTTGATGATAGGTTGCTTGACACTTCGAAGGCAACCAAAGCAAGGATTTCCAAACATGGCCAACACAAGCTAGGCCAGGGTGGCTACTTGAGGTTACAATCACGAATCATAAGTACCCAAACATCTTAAGAATATTATTTGTATCACCTTACAAATTTAAGGTAATTGCAGCCAAAAACATTAAAAAACCATACCCTTATGCAATGCAGGGCGATGAATTCGGAACTGAAACCACAGAGGAAGACCTCCAACTTGGTTACAAGTACGGTTATAAAGCCATGGTTGATCGTAGGAAAAACATGGAGCAGACCCCAAGATCCAATTTGTGGGATAAGGTAAATAAAAATCAGTTCACATTAACCTTTCATTACTTATAAAATACTTAAATGTTTGATATCGTCCATAATTTAATGTCTTACCTTTTTTTAATCAAGGGAGAAACACTATCAACGAAACCATTAGTACTGNGAAACAAAATCACATTGCCATTGTCAATTTATATGTGGAGGGTTATTCAAGGTTTCAAGACTTTATTCATATTTTACTACTTTAATCCTCTCATGGTCATGTTAATCCATATACAGGTCCATGATTTAAACACTCATTGTTATAATGTTGACATAAATTCCAATCTTCACTTTGTCGATTAGAGGGCACAATTTTGGCAAAAATTTAATGTTTTTAGTTCCATAAAATTTATTTTGTTTCTTCAATGACATTAAGGATTAAACATGAGGGGTTGGAAATGGTGATGTAAAACATTTACTCTTTCACACATGTGCATCATCTCAATATTCATGTCTACAATATGTGGAGGGTTATTCAAGGTTTGAATACTTTCTTCATATTTTCATACTTTATTCTTCTCATGGTCATGTTAATCCATATAGAGGTTCATGATATAAAATCTCATTTTTCTAATGCTGACATAAATTCAAATCTTAACTTTGTCGATTAGAGGGCACAACAATGGAAACAATGAGAGATTTTTGACCATATGTCAACTAATTTATCCCTTTAAAAAAACTTCATTGATGTGCAAGGGAGCACTGTGTCTATGAGAGGTCCTCTACATATTTAAATATTGATAATTAGTTCATGAAAGAATCCTACATATTGAAATACAAATTTGGTCGACCCAACAAACAAATTATTTACCATCTCCTTTCGCACAAAATGACACTTCCATCAACAAAGAAATAGATGGGATAGTACGTTGAAGTCATTGATCCAACACAATGGACTCAGAAGTTGACTAGGATGGAAATCCATGAAAGCATCTAGAGACAAGCCCTATTAAGGAGCCACAATAATCCTTTAAACACCAAATAGAATGGAGAAGGCCTTGTTTTTCGATGCCTCTAACAATGATCTTCCCCAAACTTACAACTCATGTTTTTTGTAATATATGTTATTACATATATGTGTAGTACAATATATATGTATGTTTTATTACACATATATGTAATAAAATATATACGTTATTACACACACACACACACACACCGTAACACATAAAATATTTTATTATATACCAACTACATATTATAGTACTTGACCCACATCCACCTGCAAAGATAACAATAGACTAGACCCTATAAATAATAGCATAAAGAGAAAACATTATTAACCCTGTAAACACTTAACAATTGACGCAGACACACCCCCTGCCTCAGCAAAGGCCTCTACGTTGACCTCCCGGTCTTTAAGGATAGTTCTAATTTTACCCCAAGCCGAAGTGGTTCCTTCGATTCTCCACTGGAATCTCCTTTAAAATTGACCCACAGATCTTCTCTGCTCCTCACAGCCTCTAGGCCCGATCGTTGTTCTCTTCATGACAAGAAAAAATAGAAAATCGGGTTTCGAGGTTTCAAAATCCCGATGTCACAACCTTTTGTTTCCCGATTTCCCGATCTCCGCTATCCTGATATGCTCTAACTTCAGTTAGCCTCTGGGATAGACTCGTGGTCCACCCGACCTTATTTTATATGATCACGGTCCTATCACCTTTCATGATTTCGGGGTTTTTGACGTCGAAATGTATTTATCTTCGAGACTCTCGATCTCTCGAATCCCGATTTCCCGATATGACTTATCTTTCGGGACTTTTCCCGAAAGTCGCGATTGTTGCCACACGTCCTCAAGGATGGACGGTCCTCGTCTTCTTCGAGGTTTTCACCATGGAAATTCTCGATTCCCCATTATGACGAGATGACATCAGCTGGGCCCCATAACATAGCTTACCTCCTCATCGGGATTCCAGATTTTGCAATTCCAAAATGCAAGTGGTTCCTGTCTTTAGGATCCACGAAACGCCAAACCCCATATTCTTCAGATTTTCTGACACACGTCCCAAATGGATGGACGGTTCAGAAAAAACCTCGGACCTCGCCAAATGCAAAGTCAAAACTCTCACTTATGTAAGTCTTGATGGCCAAATTTCTTATTTTGAATAATCACGCGACACGCGTCCTTCCTTAGATCCACTGCTGAAATCCTTTCACTCTTTCGGGACTCATAAGGTCTCAGACTCGTGGTCTCAAGACTTCTGATATGCTGATGGCTCTCGATATCTACCATGTGTCCCAACAGATGGACGGTTCTGACTTACTTCGGGGTTTTCATGATGGAATTACCCGATCTCTTGTCCACGGGATTTTTGATATACCGAACTCCGAAACCTCGATATCCCGATAGCTTCTGGGATCTTTGCTCGGATCGAGAGGGTTTAAACCCCATGCAACTCCTGTTAGATCATATGGCTGATGGGAAACTAGGTGAGAATCCAATGACACACGATCTTCTGAGATTAAACTCTGGATGCAGCCATAACCTCCTCGCTTCTTTGTCAGATCAGACGACTGACGGGATTTCACTAGTCCTCTACAGAGAATTCCAACCGTCTGTTTCTTCCCCCTGATGATTTCTGCGAAGTAAATCAAGGATTCCTTCCTGGACTTATCCACCTGTGACACAAAACTCTGATGCCTTCTAGTCACTCGATATGCACCAACTCCTTGTGTTGCCTTCAATAGTTTCAAAGGCTCTATCCTTCCTGAGATTTCTTATGACTTTGAGCCTTAAAGAATACCCTTGTATGCACTCCTTGCGGCAACCTTCAAACACTTAAAGTGTTGACCACCTTCGACTCTGCGCACTCTCTGCGGCAACAACCCTTCAATAGCTTCTCAAGGTTTAAACCTTGGAATTAAGTTTGGTCTGTGCACACCTTGCACGACGCCTTGTGCCTGACTGCACCTCTGTGTGAATATGAGAACAAATGCTATCTCTCCTGATATTTCAGAGATGAACCTCTGAACCTTTTTTCAACGCACTCCTTGCGGACAATTCAACTGCACTCCTTGCAGGAACTCTCGCTCAGACAGAGAAACAATTGAAACTTATTTCACTTCCCTTCCCTCTCAGATTTCAAGAATTCAACAAGAAATAATTCATACATAGCATGAATGAAACTGCATGACAGAAAGAGTAAAAAAATCATGAGCATAACATTTAAATATGCATACACAGAGAAGATATGAACACCATGACTCTGAATCACAGTTTCTTTGTATTAATTTAGAACTTTTGTACATGGGGTCTACTACATAGCTCTCTGCTTCTCTTCTATGCTCTCTTCTTCATGCTCCTTTCTTATATGTTACAATTACACAATGAGGGTGTCTATATCCATTTTCCCTCCACTCCTAAAACTATATCATCAGAGAATTCAAAGCTACCTACTAACATAAATGATTTCTACCTACTATGGACGAGAGCGGATTGCTCAAGGTCCTTTACAATATATAAGTATGCCCCTCCTTAACTATTACATTTAAGTTTGGTGCATCCAATATTCAAAAAATTTTAAACAATTTATCATGTGCTCAAAATGTGTTGCGCTTGCCCCACGCTCTCTTGACGTTGACGATGTTCCTGCATCAACAATCAAGTGCTTTTATAACATATTGTATTTTTAGATGATCCCTTGCTAAGTTGAAATACTGCAATAGGATTTGAACTTAGCCTCGTTGTTACTTTTTATTGCACATGTAACCAAGGTATGCCAATACCAAGTGTGCCCTTTGGTTTTCTTGGATGACACCATCATTTGTTATCAATCCCTATGAAGCACCATCAAAGTGTAGGTTATGCCAAGTAGGTTTTGGTGTTTGCTAGTATATTGATGATGTCGTAGTTGTGCTTTTATCATTGTCATTAGAAACATTTTAGGCTGGGGTTACTAATATTAAATGACTTCATTTATGCATGAACTAGGTTATAGTCATATAATGACGATTATAGTTAAGATGATCATGATGGAAATTCCCCTCTTAAATTAAATAAAATATTTTGAATTTTTGGAACTATTAGGTGGTTATGGTACCTTAGATAAGTTCAATTTTCATTTTCATTTATAATAACCATATTTGGTGAGGGGGGATCAAAATCCTAGGACGTATTGCTTCAAGTATTTACAAGGAAAATTTATACCGCAATGAATTAAGGGTTCCACTTGTGTTAGTTATGGTAGGTTTTGACTCATTCATTGCTAAATCAAAATTTAATTGATTCAACTAAACAACCTTAAAAAGAACATGAATTAATCCTTACAAGTAAGACTCCATCTTAACACATTTATCTCTTTTTCTATCCAACATTATTTTGGCTCATTTAATTATTTTATTAGATGATGTATCACACAAAAGTATGAAGGATATATCCTTCTATTTCATTGAGATTTGTATCCTCTTGATTAAGTTGTTAGGTCAATGTTTTACTAAATTAGTTATAGAAAACTATTCCCTTCCAATAATAATGGATATTTCAAGTTCAACATGTGGTAAATTAGAGGCTACCGAATTATAGAAGAAGGATAAATGTTAAATGGTTTTGACCTTTTGTGATTTTCCCTCACTAGATTCTATCTAGGTAATCTTTGTTGAAATTTCAATTTTGGATTCATGAATTTGTTGTTTTTACTAGAAAAATGGATTCAACACCCTCGAGTACCCCTATTGTACTTGGATTATGTAATGTTAGCATTTGATATCTACGATTTCATCAATCCAAAATGATTCCTTCCATATTTGAAGCCAAAAGTTTCAATTTCTCCTCACATTATTTTGAATAGTTGCAAAAAGGTGACCTCATTAGACATATAGATTACACCCTGTCATATATCCTAGTATTTTTTAGTTATCTTTAAAATATCAACTTGTATGCTTTCAATGACTAGAGATAATATAAATAGAAAACTCATTTTGGTCTTTTGATAGAGGTCAACCAATGGAAATGGAATTGGAACTTGATCAAAGTATTAGGTGAAGTCTATGAGATACGAACATTGACCAAAGNGAAACAAAATCACATTGCCATTGTCAATTTATATGTGGAGGGTTATTCAAGGTTTCAAGACTTTATTCATATTTTACTACTTTAATCCTCTCATGGTCATGTTAATCCATATACAGGTCCATGATTTAAACACTCATTGTTATAATGTTGACATAAATTCCAATCTTCACTTTGTCGATTAGAGGGCACAATTTTGGCAAAAATTTAATGTTTTTAGTTCCATAAAATTTATTTTGTTTCTTCAATGACATTAAGGATTAAACATGAGGGGTTGGAAATGGTGATGTAAAACATTTACTCTTTCACACATGTGCATCATCTCAATATTCATGTCTACAATATGTGGAGGGTTATTCAAGGTTTGAATACTTTCTTCATATTTTCATACTTTATTCTTCTCATGGTCATGTTAATCCATATAGAGGTTCATGATATAAAATCTCATTTTTCTAATGCTGACATAAATTCAAATCTTAACTTTGTCGATTAGAGGGCACAACAATGGAAACAATGAGAGATTTTTGACCATATGTCAACTAATTTATCCCTTTAAAAAAACTTCATTGATGTGCAAGGGAGCACTGTGTCTATGAGAGGTCCTCTACATATTTAAATATTGATAATTAGTTCATGAAAGAATCCTACATATTGAAATACAAATTTGGTCGACCCAACAAACAAATTATTTACCATCTCCTTTCGCACAAAATGACACTTCCATCAACAAAGAAATAGATGGGATAGTACGTTGAAGTCATTGATCCAACACAATGGACTCAGAAGTTGACTAGGATGGAAATCCATGAAAGCATCTAGAGACAAGCCCTATTAAGGAGCCACAATAATCCTTTAAACACCAAATAGAATGGAGAAGGCCTTGTTTTTCGATGCCTCTCACAATGATCTTCCCCAAACTTACAACTCATGTTTTTTGTAATATATGTTATTACATATATGTGTAGTATAATATATATGTATGTTTTATTACACATATATGTAATAAAATATATACGTTATTACACACACACACACACACACACACTGTAACACATAAAATATTTTATTATATACCAACTACATATTATAGTACTTGACCCACATCCACCTGCAAAGATAACAATAGACTAGACCCTATAAATAATAGCATAAAGAGAAAAAATTATTAACCCTGTAAACACTTAACAATTGATGCAGACGCACCCCCTGCCTCAGCAAAGGCCTCTACGTTGACCTCCCGGTCTTTAAAGATAGTTCTAATTTTACCCCGAGCTGGAGTGGTTCCTTCGATTCTCCACTGGAATCTCCTTTAAAATTGACCCACAGATATTCTCTGCTCCTCACAACCTCTAGGCTCGATCGTTGTTCTCTTCATGACAAGAAAAAATAGAAAATCGGGTTTCGAGGTTTCAAAATCCCGATGTCACAACCTTTTGTTTCCTGATTTCCCGATCTTCGTTATCCCGATATGCTCTAACTTCAGTTAGCCTCTGGGATAGACTCGTGGTCCACTCGACCTTATTTTATATGATCACGGTCCTATCACCTTTCATGATTTCGGGGTTTTTGACGTCGAAATGTATTTATCTTCGAGACTCTTGATCTCTCGAATGCCGATTTCCCGATATGACTTATCTTTCGGGACTTTTCTCGAAAGTTGCGATTGTTGCCACACGTCCTTAAGGATGGACGGTCCTCGTCTTCTTCGAGGTTTTCACCATGGAAATTATCGATTCCCCATTATGACGAGATGACATCAACTGGGCCCCATAACATAGCTTACCTCCTCATCGGGATTCCAGATTTCGCAATTCCAAAATGCAAGTGGTTCCTGTCTTTAGGATCCACGAAATGCCAAACCCCATATTCTTAGGATTTTCTGACACACGTCCCAAATGGATGGATGGTTCAGAACAAACCTCGGACCTCGCCAAATGCAAAGTCAAAACACTCACTTATGTAAGTCCTGATGGCCAAATTTCTTATTTTGAATAATCACGCGACACACGTCCTTCCTTAGATCCACTGCTAAAATCCTTTCACTCTTTCGGGACTCAAAAGGTCTCGGACTCTTGGTCTCAAGACTTCCGATATTCCGATGGCTCTCGATATCTACCATGTGTCCCAACAGATGGACGGTTCTAACTTACTTCGGGGTTTTCATGATGGAATTACCCGATCTCTTGTCCACGGGATTTTTGATAGACTGAACTCCGACACCTCGATATCCCGATAGCTTCTGGGACCTTCGCTCGGCTTGAGAGGGTTTAAACCCCATGCAACTCCTGTTAGATCATATGGCTGATGGGAAACTAGGTGATAATCCAATGACACGCGATCTTCTGAGATTAAACTCCGGACGCAGCCATAACCTCCTCGCTTCTTTGTCAGATCAGACGACTGACGAGATTTCGCTAGTCCTCTACAGAGAATTCCAACCGTCTGTTTCTTCCCCCTGATGATTTCTGCAAAGTAAATCAAGGATTCCTTCCTGGACTTATCCACCTGTGACACAAAACTCTGATGCCTTCTAGTCACTCGATATGCACCAACTCCTTGTGTTGCCTTCAATAGTTTCAAAGGCTCTATCCTTCCTGAGATTTCTTATGACTTTGAGCCTTAAAGAATACCCTTGTATGCACTCCTTGCGGCAACCTTCAAACACTTAAAGTGTTGACCACCTTCGACTCTGCGCACTCTCTGCGGCAACAACCCTTCAATAGCTTCTCAAGGTTTAAACCTTGGAATTAAGTTTGGTCTGTGCACACCTTGCACGACGCCTTGTGCCTGACTGCACCTCTGTGTGAATATGAGAACAAATGCTATCTCTCCTGATATTTCAGAGATGAACCTCTGAACCTTTTTTCAACGCACTCCTTGCGGACAATTCAACTGCACTCCTTGCAGGAACTCTCGCTCAGACAGAGAAACAATTGAAACTTATTTCACTTCCCTTCCCTCTCAGATTTCAAGAATTCAACAAGAAATAATTCATACATAGCATGAATGAAACTGCATGACAGAAAGAGTAAAAAAATCATGAGCATAACATTTAAATATGCATACACAGAGAAGATATGAACACCATGACTCTGAATCACAGTTTCTTTGTATTAATTTAGAACTTTTGTACATGGGGTCTACTACATAGCTCTCTGCTTCTCTTCTATGCTCTCTTCTTCATGCTCCTTTCTTATATGTTACAATTACACAATGAGGGTGTCTATATCCATTTTCCCTCCACTCCTAAAACTATATCATCAGAGAATTCAAAGCTACCTACTAACATAAATGATTTCTACCTACTATGGACGAGAGCGGATTGCTCAAGGTCCTTTACAATATATAAGTATGCCCCTCCTTAACTATTACATTTAAGTTTGGTGCATCCAATATTCAAAAAATTTTAAACAATTTATCATGTGCTCAAAATGTGTTGCGCTTGCCCCACGCTCTCTTGACGTTGACGATGTTCCTGCATCAACAATCAAGTGCTTTTATAACATATTGTATTTTTAGATGATCCCTTGCTAAGTTGAAATACTGCAATAGGATTTGAACTTAGCCTCGTTGTTACTTTTTATTGCACATGTAACCAAGGTATGCCAATACCAAGTGTGCCCTTTGGTTTTCTTGGATGACACCATCATTTGTTATCAATCCCTATGAAGCACCATCAAAGTGTAGGTTATGCCAAGTAGGTTTTGGTGTTTGCTAGTATATTGATGATGTCGTAGTTGTGCTTTTATCATTGTCATTAGAAACATTTTAGGCTGGGGTTACTAATATTAAATGACTTCATTTATGCATGAACTAGGTTATAGTCATATAATGACGATTATAGTTAAGATGATCATGATGGAAATTCCCCTCTTAAATTAAATAAAATATTTTGAATTTTTGGAACTATTAGGTGGTTATGGTACCTTAGATAAGTTCAATTTTCATTTTCATTTATAATAACCATATTTGGTGAGGGGGGATCAAAATCCTAGGACGTATTGCTTCAAGTATTTACAAGGAAAATTTATACCGCAATGAATTAAGGGTTCCACTTGTGTTAGTTATGGTAGGTTTTGACTCATTCATTGCTAAATCAAAATTTAATTGATTCAACTAAACAACCTTAAAAAGAACATGAATTAATCCTTACAAGTAAGACTCCATCTTAACACATTTATCTCTTTTTCTATCCAACATTATTTTGGCTCATTTAATTATTTTATTAGATGATGTATCACACAAAAGTATGAAGGATATATCCTTCTATTTCATTGAGATTTGTATCCTCTTGATTAAGTTGTTAGGTCAATGTTTTACTAAATTAGTTATAGAAAACTATTCCCTTCCAATAATAATGGATATTTCAAGTTCAACATGTGGTAAATTAGAGGCTACCGAATTATAGAAGAAGGATAAATGTTAAATGGTTTTGACCTTTTGTGATTTTCCCTCACTAGATTCTATCTAGGTAATCTTTGTTGAAATTTCAATTTTGGATTCATGAATTTGTTGTTTTTACTAGAAAAATGGATTCAACACCCTCGAGTACCCCTATTGTACTTGGATTATGTAATGTTAGCATTTGATATCTACGATTTCATCAATCCAAAATGATTCCTTCCATATTTGAAGCCAAAAGTTTCAATTTCTCCTCACATTATTTTGAATAGTTGCAAAAAGGTGACCTCATTAGACATATAGATTACACCCTGTCATATATCCTAGTATTTTTTAGTTATCTTTAAAATATCAACTTGTATGCTTTCAATGACTAGAGATAATATAAATAGAAAACTCATTTTGGTCTTTTGATAGAGGTCAACCAATGGAAATGGAATTGGAACTTGATCAAAGTATTAGGTGAAGTCTATGAGATACGAACATTGACCAAAG